>BHFT01040608.1:0-31756 GCA_004320025.1 Laticauda laticaudata
ACCTGGCATGGTCGATTGGCTCTAACACCCCTTGTGTGATGAGTTTGTTAAGCTGCTCATCTATTTTCAGCTTTAAGGCAAAGGGAATGCGTCTGGCTTTGAGCTTGATGGGAGCTATCTTAGGGTCTAGGCTGAATGTTTTAGGGGTCCCCTTGTACTTGCCTAGGGTCCCATCAAATACATCCCGGAACTCTTTCATCAGGCTTCTGAACTCTTCCCAGTCGGTCTTGGCAATGCTGTTGATTCCTGTCACTCCGACTCCCAGGGGCGCGAACCATTCAATTCCCAGCAGGCTAGAGTGATCACAGTCAACAATTGCAAACTTAAAAAAACCCTAGCGATATAAAAGAAGCCAGCACAATTACAGACAGACTCTCTTCAGTCTAGCATCAAATGATATAAAATCCAATCAGCCTCCACTAAATGTTTCTACCCCAAAGCAGCATTATGGAGCTCAGCATCTACTTTTCCCAACATCTGCTGTTTGTAATCTTAATTATGCACAGATTATCTGGCTCAGCTGCTCTTAGTTAATTTTGTGAAGTACAAGCAAGTGACAATATATCCCTTACTTCATGCAAGATATAACTTGTACATCTTGTTTAGTTGGTTAAAAATAAGTAGCAGAGCCTGACAAGTGTGCATGACATAAACACTTTAATGTCCAGTCTAACAAATGACCAGAACATTTATAGATATAGAGAGCTGTAAAATGTAAATAAAAATTAGTATTTGATTGGTTTCAAAATAGAACAAGTAGATAAGTCAACAAAAGAAAAAAAATCTTTCTTGTGCTAAATGTGGTGATATTCATAACAACTCACTAATGAGGGACAGTTAGATATTTCTATTTAGGGTGGAATTCAGTGTCACCCAGGGAAGGATTCCATGACTGCAATTGTTTTATACAGTCTAGAACATGTTCTGTGCGACACAACCTGGGAGCATCTTGAGAGTCCAGTAAATCAGCCCTACTGTGTCTTTCATAGCTTGCTTTTTTTTAATTTAAAAACAAATACAGAGAAAGTAACAGTGAAAAGAACATCTGTTTGCTAGAAAATGGTCAGCATAGAGAAAGAAGACCTGTATAGCTGGAAAGCCCCTGTCACACTGCACCAACGGATGGAAAGAGAATGTAAAACGGAGAAAAACACTTCCCATCCATTGGTTAATGTGATGCTTCTGTTCTGTACCCACTGCTTCTGTTTTGCTTCCTCTCTATCCGTCCAGCATCCATCTATTGACGTTTCATCCACTCAGAGGGTTTTGAGCTGCTCAAAACTTTTCCGCGGAAAAATGTATCCATGCGTCCGTTCTGAATCCGCGAGGCATATGGGGGAATCCGTTCTGCATGCCGTTACGCATCCGCTATATTCCGCTAGGCATCCCGCTGTGCATCCGATGCAAACTCGCATCCGCTCGACGCAGGGAGGAAGCGGAACGGACGTGGAACGGACACACAGCGTTAGTAGCACGGACAGAGAAAGGATGAAAGCGGGATGCAGCCATGCGAAGAAAGCATTAAAATGGAAAAAACGTTCGCAGAGGGACCCTATCTCAGATATTAAGGAAAGTCTTGAGATGCCTAGAGGATGGCAAAAGGGACACATATGGGGAAAACCTATATTGCCTATAAAAAGGGGAGCAACTCACCTGCATCTCACTTTCAGACCAGCAGCCCTGCTGTGGCAGAGCTCTGCAGCCTTCATCTTCCTCTCCTCTTCCACGCATCCAGTCATCTCACCAATGGATCGTAAAAAACTCCTTTTGGTAGCCACATCCTTCTGCAACAGTGCGAAGCCATCTACAGGCTCTGTGAACTCTACTACGGGAAGAAAAGAAGGTGCCTAAGAAGCGTCTCAGTCCCGAAATGATGGATCGGAGAAGAAGCAGAGTACGACTGCACCACAAGTGAGTTGGAGCTCAGGAACGAAGACACTGCGTGCATGTCCAGAACTTCATGAGGATGCCTCCAGCCATGTTGAAGAAAGTGTGCCGCGGGCCTGACACCCAGGTTGACCAAGCAGAGCAACCAACTTCCACCCCAGCCCTGGACCCTGGACTCAAGGTAGGCCTGACTCTGTGCCACCTGGCGCTCAAGGGACACCTACAGGAGCATGCAAGTACGGCTGGAGGGTGCACACAACACCAGTCAGCATTGTGGTCAGAGAAGGGGTGCAGGCCATCATCAAAGCATACCTGGAGGAGGTCCTCCAATGTCCCTCCACTGAAGCAGGATGAAAGAAAGTTGCAGAGCAGTTGTATCAGAAGTGGAGACTGCACACACCACCGTTGGAGCCAATAGATGGCAACCACGTGGCCTGCAAAGCTCCAGCCAAATCGGGTCCACTTATTTCAACTACAAGGGCCTTCTTCAGCAATCATTCCTCTTCGCCATGGTCCGATGCTGAATACAAGTTTTCATGTCATCGATGCTTCAGGCACACAGGGTCATATTCAAGATGCCCCAGGTATACACGCCAGTCACTTCAAGGAGGGGCTGGAACCGCAACTCATGGTTGGGGCTTCCCAGATCCAGACCCCTGCCCGAAGAACATGCAAGATGTGCCCTACTTCATCGGTGGGGGTGACGCCTTTCTCCTCAGACCCAACCTCATGAAGCCTACACTTCCAGACTCCTCACCCATGAAGAGAGGATCTTCAACTACAGGCTTGTACCAGGGCAAGACGGGTGTGGAGAACGGCCTTTGGCATCCTGGGCCAACAGGTTTCCAGGTACTTCTCACCACCATGGCAGCATCGCCCAGAGACCGTGGGAGGATCGTGGAAGCTTGCTGCATTTCTGCACAATCTCATGCGCACCCCGCTACCCAGTCTTGCGAACAGGCTCGTGACCTCCAACAAGGCAATGGGGACATGGAGCCTGGGGAATGGAGGCAAGGGCGAAAACCTGATAGACACTGAGATGTGCAAGGCCCCAACAGAGCCCTGCATGTGAAAGGGAAGAAGAGCCGGCACCCTAACTGAAACACTGGTGCACACTCCAGCTGGAGCAGTGGGAGTGGCCAAGATAGGATGATAGATGGATTAATGGATGCTACCTTCAGCCTGTCTCATCACATGATTGAGATTGGGCCATGTTATGTTGGATGGGGCCTACAATGACAGGGCATTTTAATAAAAGAGTTGCATTTATGTTGACATGTTGAATGAATGCTTACAATGTTATTGATAATGGAAGGGGCCAAGGTGTGGCCCTGGGGGTGGACCATAACAGTCCCACTATGCTTGCCACTGGAGGTTATCCTAATCCACAGCTATCTTAAACCCGCATCCCACAGCTATCTTAACCCATCCCAACGTACAAATTAACCCATCCCAAAGATATCCCTGCCCATCCCACTGCTATCTCAAAACCCATCCCACTGCTACTTAACTCCATCCCACAGCTCTCTTAACCTATCCCATAAGCAATGCAAAAGGCTAAACCATTTCTAAGAGTTTCCACCAAGACTTATTTACAAAAATAAATGAACAAGTGTGGTGAAGCAAAGATAATCTTTAATTAATCACAAGCTGTAAAGAAAATGACCCTAGTCAACAGTGTCCAAATAAAGACTAACAGGTAGC
The DNA here is from genome assembly GCA_004320025.1 of Laticauda laticaudata. Lineage (NCBI taxonomy): Eukaryota > Metazoa > Chordata > Lepidosauria > Squamata > Elapidae > Laticauda > Laticauda laticaudata. Next base: position 3,592 of record BHFT01040608.1, read on the forward strand.
ACAGTCCTCTGGCACTCCCCTCTTGGTCAGCTGCGGAGGTGTGCCCAGTCTGAAAGGGTGAAGGGTCCAGGTGCCTGTGGAGGTGCTGTGCTGGAGTGCGCTCTGAACGCCCCACTGGGGTGCCTGGCCCCAAGAGGAACCAACAGGTGACGGTGTGTTGAGGAAGCTCTCGACAGCTGGCTCAGCCCCGTGATGTGAGAGCTCCTTCCTCCATAGCCATGTGGTGTCAAGCCCCAGTTACCGAGGGACAGATGTACTGAGGCCGGGCTTGGCTGTGGGGTGGAGGAAGGAGCAGTGTAGTTGGGGCTGTCTGGTCTGGCAGCCTGGAAGTGAGGACTGGCGTTGGTGGCATCTGTGGCGTGGATGGCTTCGGCTGTTGTCGTGGCATCAAATTGGCATTGTGGCATCGGTGGCATCGGTGGAAACGGTGGGCAATGGTGTCCGTCTGATGACTCTGTGCTGGACTGGGAAGGGCTGGCTGCCTTGCTGCTGGACCTCCTGGTTGCCGTAGGCCCTGGTAGGTGGAGGGCCTGTGGAAAGCTATGAATGGGAGGGACATCAACCTGGGGTGGGAAGGAGCAGACCTGACTGGGGGAGCAGGTGCCTCTGGGTCTGGAAGGTTGTGAAGCAGCTCAGTGATCCCGGTCCTTCACCACCTGGTACTGGGGTTTCGCCATGTGCCATAGGGTCTGGTTGAACATAGGTGAGGAGGCTTTGGTTGGAGGATGAGGAGTCGAGTGTGGACCTAGCTTGAGACAGGAGATCTATGGCTGGCTCCGGATGGTGTCCCTGATCTCCAGCAGGACAGTGTGGGCTCTGCCCCTCCTGACTGCTCCGGCTCTCTGCTTCTCTGTGGATAGTGGAGCTGTGGTGCGGAGTTGTAAGGGCTGTGGTGGAATGCCGTCTGCCTTTCTCCACTGCATGAGGAGTCCTCCATGGGTCCACCATGGTTAAAACACTGTCCCCGGTTCTCCGCGTGGGATGCCTCCACAAGAAACGCTGCCTGGAGACAGGAGCTGACTCTCGCGGCTGCAAGCAGACTGGCTCTCAGCAGGCTGCCAGAGATAAGACAGAGAGAGGGTCATGAGAGGCTGCTGCTGCTGCGCTCCTCGGTGGCAGAATTCCGCCTCAGAAAGCTGCACGTCGCTGGCATAGACATATGTTCTCTGCCGGCAGCAAACCCGTGGCCTGGCAGGATTCTTTAGGCAGCTTCCCTGTACCAGGTGTGCATGTGCTTCCCCCAGCTTGAGGAGCACCTCCGCATGTGTAGCCATACTATCCGCCTTCTCTCTCCCCAAGCCAGCCCGCTTCCCTTTTGGTCTTGTCCCTGTACAGCGGTGTCTCTTCCGCCACAGATAGTCATTCTCTCTAGCCACTCCAGCACCTCATCCTCATGTTCCTCCTCAATGAAGTATTGCCTTCCTCTCTCCCGTCCCAATACGCCTCTTCGCTTCCTTGGCAGGACCAGATGGGCCTCATCAGAGGGGCTCCCAAGGTGGTAGGGGCTTGCTCCTCCACACCACCAGCAGCAGGCAGGATCATCATCACATCATCATCACCAGCAGATCATAATCATCATCAATCAGCAGCAGCAGCAGAATCATCATCATCATCAATCACATCAAGCAGCAGCAGGCAGCAGCAGCCACGAGCCAGGACCGCAGGAGCACAAGCAGGGACCAGGAAGCACAAGCCAGGACCAGGGCGATGAGCGGACGAGCAGGACCAGCAGGACGAGGAGCAGCTTCAGCAGAAGTAAGCAGCAGCAAGAATCACCACCGCCGAGCAGCCTCTCAGCAGAGTAAGCACCAGCAAGAAGCACCACTGCCAGGAGCAGCCTCAGTATAGTAAGCACAAGCAGAGGCACACCACTGACATAAGCAGCATCATCAGCTCCTCCAGAAGCAGGAGCAGCAGGAAGGCCCCAGCTGCAGGAGAAGTGAGCCCTGTGGTACAGAAGGCCCCTGCAGAAGAAGAGATGAGGGCAGGGGCAGGAGGGTAGCCCGTCCTCTTGCAAGGCTTGCCAGCAGATGGCTGAGGCTTCCCTCTTTTTTCCCATGGTTGTGGGTTGCCGTGGCTGGCACGGAGGTTGCGAGCGAGGCTGGCAGGGAGGCTGGCAGGCAGGCAGGCAGCAAGGCTGGCAGGCAGGCAGGCAGCAAGGCTGGCGGCAAGCAAGGCTAGCAGGAGACATGGCACAAGGCTGGCAGGCGTGGCAGGAAGCAGCAGGCGGCAAGGCTGGCAGGCAGCAAGCTGGCCAGGGAGGCAGGCACCCAGGCTGGCAGGATGGCAGGCAGCAAGGGCCAGGGCAGGCAAGGCACTCAATGCCATGCTGGCAGCAGGTTTTTCCTCTGAATGGTGACCTGCTTCTGAGCTGCTTCCCTTATATCCGCGGGGCTGTACGCAATGCATCCCCCCCGCAATGCGCACTTAACGCAAGGCCATCCGCTAGGCTTCCGCTGTGCATCCGCTAGGCTTTCCGGTCTGCACCACTTCATCCACTGTGCAATCCGCTTCCATCTGTTCCGGCGTCCCTTCTTGCATCCGCTCTTTCCGTTCCACGTCCGCTTTGCTGAGGCCCCCCGGAAGCCTAGCAGATGTGCCATCCCCTCCCATCCACTCCATCTGCTGAGGCTTTCCGCTTGCATCATTTTCCCATCCAGCCCTTATGTGTTCCGTCCCCCATCCGTTGCTTTCCGTGTTATCCCGCTTCTGGTTATGCAAACATTTTCACCCCTTTTGAGAGCGGATAGAACATAGATGGAACATATGGAACATTTTTCTCATCCGCTGTGTCCTTTTTACAAACGTTTTGCATCCGTCGGCCAGTGTGACAGGGCCTGAAAAAGTAATTATAGTGTTGACACCAACCCAAGTTTAAGCCGAACAAGACAGCATAAAAAAAGTTTGGGACATGTCAAATTTTAATATTTCATTCGTTACTATGTTTACCAATAGAAGTTTCTCTTTAGTGGTAATGGACCATTAATTTTATGGAGCAGAGTTTTAATACTTGTCAGCATCTCCTCTTCATGGCAGTTAGCTCAACTGAAATTGCTGTTTTGTGAAGTTAAGGTGTAGCTATATTCCATTATGGTAATAAGGTTTTTCCAGTGAGCTAACCACCACAGAGAAAATCTAGACCAAATCTTGTTAGTGTGTTACTTTAATGTATAATCTGACCAGCTGTAGCATCCAACTTCAGAGCAAGTTAAGCAATGCTCCATTGCAAATGTTGAAATGCCTTGTAAACATTCTACTGGAGCCAGTGAGCAGATCTTGAGTTTCAACTCTTGTAGATTTATCCCTTCTATGTATGTTATCAATTAACCTCCAGCAAATACACAAGTTTTTCCCACTCTTATTCTCCTGCTGTTGTCTGAAGAAAAAGATAGATTGTGCAGTTTTTTCTCCCCAAAATGGAGAATATTTTTAATAACTGAAATGTTTCTGCAGTTTGAATAATGAAAGTGACTTTTCTCTTTCAAATGGTAAATTGTTTCAAGCTGAGCTGTTGGAAACATTAATAAAGGAAACAGCTTCTTTTTGGGTAAGAACAACATCTGCTGGGTGGTGCATCAGCATAGTAATAGCTCGATTTTGAAAGTTTATTTTATTAGTTTGCTGCCCTTAGTAAATGAAAGGAAGCATCTTTTACTCGAAGGAAAAAACTGTTATTATTTCTGAAGAAGAGTGCAATGAAATATCTGTGGGTCTTTTCTTAAAGCTTTAAAGTTGATATAAATAAACATCTTTTTCACTGCTGTTTAATTACAAAAGAAGATGATTTTGGTTGATCTCAAGAATCTAAGCAGCATTGGTCCTGGTTAGTACTTAGACAGGAGACCATTTATGAAGATAGGGGCAGTTGCATTCTTTATATACTGAATCTAGTTTTAAACCTATGGATCACATTCTATTGTTTTATCATGTGTTTGCTTCTGTAGAATACCACTTGAGTAGCAAAATAAAGTCTACTTATTTTATCCAGAAACCTATATGGATCTGCTCTGGCACTGGGGAGTTTGGGTTACATGAGCCCTTTTTTCTATGCCTTTTTGGAATGAAATAGATTCTACAAAAAACTTACATGTCCCGAAGTTTTGATCTTATATACAGCAGACTGGATCTCAGGTTCCAAGTCCATAACTTCACAGCTTAAGGCCCTGTCACACTGCCCAACGGATGCAAAACGGACACAACGGATGAGAAAAATGTTCCATCTCCGCTCTCAGAAGGGGCAAAAATTTGCATAACCGGGCAGTGAATAACACGAGAAAGGAACGGACGCGCGGACAGTCACGGGCAACGCAGAGCAGCGATTAAAGCGATGCGAATGGAGGCCCAAGCGATGAAGCGGATGGGAGCGGATGACACATCCGCTAGGTCTTCCGGGGACGTCAGCAAGCGAGTGCGAACCGGATACAGTGGATGCGAGCCGGATGGCACAAGCGGATGAAGCGGATGCACAGCGGAGCTGGCACAAGCAGATGCACAGCCGGATGCACAGCGGAAGCCCTAGCGAAATGCCGAGCGTTAAATTGGCATGTGGGCAGATGCATTGCGTCAGCCCATGGATATAACGGAAAGCAGCTCGGAAGCAGGTCGCCATTCAGAGGAAAAGACCTGCTTCCAGACACATCGACTCCCTTGCCTGTCCTGCCTGCATGTCTGCCTGCAAGCCTTGCTGCCAGCCTTGCTGCCAGCCTCCCTGCCAGCCTCCTGCCAGCCTTGCTGTCTGCTTGCCTGCAAGCCTTGCTTTGCCAGCTCCCTTGCTGGCCTTGCAGTCTGTCCTGCCTGCCAGGCCTTGCTGGCCAGCCAGTCTGCCGCCAGCCTTGGTGCCTGCCCGCTTGCCAGCCTTGGTTTCATGCCTGCCTGCAGCCTTGGCTGCCTGCCTGCTGCCAGCCTTGGTTCGTGCCTGCCTGCCAGCCTTGGTGCTGCCTCCCTTGCCAAGCCTTCATGCCAGCCCTTGGTGCCAGCCTTGGTACCTGCCTGCCTGCCAGCCTTGGTGGGCCTGCCAAGCCTTCCTCCCAGCCTTGAGTGCCTGCCTGCCTCCCAGCCTTCCTGCCAAGCCTTGGTTCCTGCCAGCCTTCCTGCCAGACAGCAACCCCACAACCATGCTTAAGCACAGCAACCCTCATGCCATCTGGCTGTCAGCCTTGCAAGAGCGGACAGGGCTTTACGATCCCGCCCCTGGCCCTCACTTCGAGTTCTGCTGAGCTTTTGCAGCACGGGCTCGCTCTTCTTGCGGCTGGGGCTTCTGCTCTTCTGCTTTGGAGAGCTGAATGGACAAGCACTCACAGCACCAGCCACCTCCACAGCCACCTGACCCTTCACTCCTTGAGACTGAGCGAACAGAGGAGATGCCAGAGACTCATTTTTGTTTTATAGCTTCTTGTTAATTAAAGTCTATTTTTGATTCATACACTTGCTTCATTCTTTCTTTTTTTAATAAGTCTTGGTTGGAAAACTTTTTAGAAAATGGTTTAAGCTTTGCATGCTTGGTGGGATGGCCGTTAAGATAGCAGTGGTATGGCGCAGGGATACCTTTGGGATGGGTAATAGTGCTGGGATAGATAAACCCCAGCTGCAAGCTATATGCGACTTGTATGGTCCAGCCTCCCAGCTGCCAACCTTTGGCCCTTTATTATCAATAACAATGTGAAGCATTGATCCACAACATGTCAACATAAACACAACTCTTTATTAAATGCCACTGTTTCATTTGTAGGCCCACCCACATACATTGGCCCAATCTCATCCGTGTGATGAGACAGGCTGAAGAACAAGCATCCATTAAGCATCTATCATCCTGTTAACCACTCCACTTGCTCCAGCTGGGGAGTTGCCACCAGTGTTTCAGGACGTTGCGCTGCTTTCTTCCCTTCACGTGAGGCCTACTAATAAATAATTCTGGGGGCCTTTGCACATCCTCCAGTGTCTATTCAGGTTTTGCCCTTGCCTCATTCCCCGGCTCCATGTCCCCATTGCTGTGTGGAGGTCCATGAAGCCGTGTTCTGCAAGACTTGGTTGCGGGTGCACGATTGAGATTGTGCAGGATGCAAGCAAGCTTCCACGATCCTCCTCAACGGTCTCTGGGTGATGCTGTATGGTCGGTGAGAAGTACCTGGAACCCTGTTGGCCAGGATGCCAAAAGGCGTTTCTCCACCACCCGCCTTGCCCTGGACAGTCTGTAAGTTGAAGATCTCTCTCTTCACGGGTGAGGAGTCTGGGAAGTGTAGTGGCTTCATGAGGTTAGGTTGTTGAGGGAGGAAAGGCGTCATCCCACTGATGAAGTAGGGCACATCTTGTGTGTCTTGTGCGGGGTTTCTGGATCTGGAAGCCCACAATGAGGTTGCGTTCCAGCCCCTCCTTGATGTGAATGGCGTTGTATACTGGGCATCTGAAGATTCAACCGTTGCCTGAAGCATCTGATGTAAAATGAACTTTGATAGTAAGCATCGACCATGGCGACGAGGATGATGCTGAAGAAGCCCTTGGTAATTGAAATAAGTGGACCCCGACTTGGCTGGAGCTTTGCAGGCCACGTGCTTGCCATCTTATGGCTCCAACGGTCCGCTGTGGGGGGAAGTTCAACTTCTGATACCACTGCTCTGCAACTTTCTTCCCATCCTTCTTCAGTGGAGGGGCTACCTCCTTGTATTCCTATCGATGGATGCCTGCACCACTTCTCTGACCACAATGCTGATGGTGTTGGGTGGCACCTCCAGCCATACTGCATGCATCCTGTAGGTGGTCCTGAGGCCAGGTGGCGCAGAGTGAGTGCCACTTGAGCCCAGGTTTTCCAGCTGGGCGGAAGTTTGTTGTTTGCCTTGGTGAACCTGCGGAGTCAGGCGCTGCACAACTTTGTCAAAAGATGGCTGGGAGGCAATCCTCATGGAGTTCTGGAATGGCCGAGTGGTCCTTCGTTCCTGAGCTCCACATCAGCTTGTTGTACTCCGTCCTCTTGCTCTTCTGCGAACCATCTTGTACCCAGACGCTCTTGACCTCCCCTTTTCTTCCGGAGTAGAGGTCAACAGAGCCTGTAGATGGCTTGCACTGTTGCAGAAGAATTGGTGGCTTGCCAAAAGGACTGTGTTTATGATCCACGGTGGAACTATGACTGGATGCTGTGGAAGAGGAAGGAGTCTGATGAAGGCTGGCAAGAGGTCGTGCACGAGCAAGGGCTGCTGGTCTGAAAGTAAGAATCCAGATGTGTTGCTGTTCCGCCTTTTTTAGTCGACGAACAGACAGGCTGCGACCCCGTAGGTGTCCGTTTGCACTCTAGGCATTCTCTAGGCATCCTCTAGACATCCTGTAATATCCGAGATAGTCCCCTCTGCGGACGTTTTTTTCATTTACATGCTTTTTCCGTGCTGCATTGCTAGGCATCTCCGTTTCTGGCATCCGTTCTGCGTCCGTTACTGCTTCCTCTGCCGCGAGCCGGTAATGCGAGTTGCGCAGATGCACAGGTGGATGCCTTAGCGGATATTGCGGATGCGTAACGGATGGTGTAGCAGATGTGTAGCCGATGTTGGAGCGGATCAGAACGGATGAATTGGATACATTTTTCCGCCGCAAAAGTTTGAGCAGCTCAAAAACTTTCTTGAGCGGTATGAAACGTCAATAAACGGTATGTGGCGGATAGAGAGGAAGCAAAATGGAGGCAGTGAGTAAATTGCGTTAGACCAACGTTATGGCAAGCTTTTTTGTCTGTTTTACATCCTCTTTGCATCCATTGGTGCAGTGTGACAGGGGCTTTAGATGCGGAACAAACCCATCAGAGAGTTGGATTCAATGGGGAAAAGCAGCTAACCAGTACTTGATGTTAATCTTGAGTATCCCAAGAATCACCATAGCAAATATTGATCTCTGAAGCATCCCTTCTACTTTTTAACATATATCTATGAAGCATAAATGGTTACATATGACCAGTTTGTATATATTTACCAAATTACTTTTATTTCATTTTTTACTGAAACTTTCTCCTTTGAAAGCCATTTTTGAAAGCAAATTATTCTCCATGAAATTGAAAGATAATGATGGAATAATCTCCCCCCCCCAAAAGCAGCTCCCTAAATTATTTTTTCTGGCCCCCACTGAGAAACTGACATGAAATAATATTTTTAGACTGCTTTGCTAAGATTTAACTATTTGCTGAAAATCAGAAGAGTACAAAGAGCAGAATAAAAGTTGACATGTAGAAAATAACTTCCTATGGAAAATTGGGAATGTACATAAATCCTATGAGATGTGATTTGAAGGGCTAATTACAATAAATGAATTGAGGAAGAGATTTGGCTGTCATCTTCTGTTTTGGTGCTTATTTTTTGCCTTTTTGGGTTCTAATCATGATAAATATTTATAATATTGTGAGTGGATCTAATGTATATTTATAATTATTAATTCAAACTGTATCAGAGCAGCTAATTAGGCCTGAATCCAGTCTTATTAATTCTCTTAGGGTACTTTTTTCCAAGCCAGTTTGACAGATTTAGGATTAGATGAATATGGCTGTTTAACTTTGATACTTTATTAAAAAATACGCCCCATATATTACCAGCTTGAGACATAAGGTAGAATATTTTAATAGAGGTAAAGATACTCACTGACATCATTGTATCATAGCATAAGTTTGTATCACCAGGGGTGATACAAATTTTGATATGAGTAGTAAATGTGCCATTTATTGTTTGTCAATTTGATAGAGTTTTTTAAGTATAATAATTCCATAGAATCTGGAATAGTTGCCTTTTTCACATTCCTTCCTTATAATCCTGTGTAGCTGATTGAAAAATGGGAGACATGGATAATAGATATAGCATTTGCTCCATCTCATTGTTGGATGTTCGCAAATATATTGTTGAACAAACTCCTATGCCACCATACAATATGTAAGTTTGTCATACTTTATTGTTTGTTCAGATTTTTACAGATTTAACATGTAGTCATAATAATTTGAGTGCAGTCTTCATCAGAATAAAGAACAGTCATTATTCAGTGATAAAACCTACTGCTTGAAGGGTTTATTTAAGTCATGTCCAACTAGAATTGGGAATATTATTACCTGAAACCTGGGAAGGTGCAGACTAGTCTTATTTAATTAACCTAATGATTTCAAAATGAGTTGGATCACAATTCCTATAATTTCTTGGGATTATGTAAATTGAAGTCCCAATATTTATGGAGGAATAGATATGAGTACTCTGTTGGATTAGTCTGATTTAGTAGAAATCATTCAAGCATGCGCTTAAAAAAGACACATTGCTTAATTCAGAGTTATAATAGTAGTTGTGGGTCCATGTCTCTGAATTAGTCAGATCACTGATTATGCTTGATCATTTAAGATAATTTTGGTAAAAGAGAAGAATCGTCTAGGGAGCTCAGAGTTCAGTGTTAAACATATAATGCTTAAGATACTGGAAAGAAAGATGGAAGGAAGATACTGAAATTCTAAATAATAAGGTACGGTAAAGTATATTAGAAGTCGATTCTTTATATATTTATAACTTTCTTTATAATTCTTTTTTCTACTTTTTCTCTTTTTTTCTAATTGCACTTTTTAGTTTTTCCTGTTTGCTTTTTATTTTATCTGTTTTAATTTAATTTGTGCTAGTTGTTATTGTTATTAGTAGTAATAGCAATAGCACTTAAATTTATATACTGGTCCATAAAGCTTTACAGCACTCTCTGAGTGGTTTACAATGTCAGCACACTGCCCCCAACAATATGGGTCCTCATTTTACCAACCTCAGAAAGATGGAAGGCTACCTTGAGCAAGTCAGGAACGAACTCCTGGCAGTGGACAGAGTTAACCTGCAATACAATATTCTAACCACTGTGCCAGAATGGCTCCTATTAAAACTTCTAATAAAAAATAATTTTAAAAATCTGGATAGCAGGTTTGTCAACATCTAAGATATTTTAAATGATATAACCTATTTACAATAATGTCTACTACTGGTTAGATCAGTACTGATCACTGATCTTTTTTATGTTGCATTAGGTTTTTATCATTGTGATTGAAACTTTAGATAAAATTACTATTAAAAAGAAAATTTGCAGTTCAGAATGATCAAGATAACTGGAAATTCCAAAAAGGGGGAAAAACCCTACAAAAAAGCATTCTTTAATGATGTTAAAGAATTATGTTAAAGAACACCCCAAAAAGCATTCTTTAATTATGTTAGAAATAAAATTGAATCCCAAGAAAAGATAAATGGATTACATTGAGGAAGTGATAAAGTGGTAATGGGTGACAGTAAAAACACAGAACTATTTTTTTTTGTCCTCTTCTAGAAGAAAAATGGCACCATAGCTGAACATGGTTATGGTTTTAAGAAAGAAAAGAATTGTACTTTAATACAGCCAAAGAGACAGGGATGGAAACTTTGATAATTTAAGCTTTAATTTTTAGAGCCAGATGAATGTCATCCCATATACTGAAGAAAATTGTGGAGGTGATCGCAGACCCTTTTGCAGTAATTTTTAATTTTGGGATGGGGAATTAATGGACAAACAGATTTAAGTTTTTATGAAATGTTGTTTTTATATGTGATAACAGTCCAACTGTTTCCATTTGAAAGGACTTACAAATATTTACAATGGGAGAAGAGAAGATGATGCTGATAGAATTCGTGGAGATGGTGAAATTCACAGCTTTCATTAAAATAAAAAATACTTTGATGAATTTTACTTCTACATGAAACCACTTTTGAACTTTTTGCAAAAAACTGAATAAAATTTTTGATTTTGGGATTTGATTAGAATTACATAGGATTATAAAAATAACATGGACTATTGTATACTCCAGCACAGGTGTTTGATCTATATTTGTTATGTGTATCTGTAAAAAAGAAAGCAGGAAATCATTTTTCTATACTCTCTTGTTTTGCATTTTATCTTGCTTTTATCTTTCTTTTTCTTTCTTCAGTTCTTTTTCTTCTTGCTCATTTATCTTTTATTCTGATATAAGTATAAGAATTTTATATCATTCTGAAAAAATATATACTTTTAAAAAACAGTTTTTGAGATCTCCTGTGAGTTATCCAAAGATGAAGAGAACAATTGTTATTTCTATCTTCAAAAAAGGGGAAGAAAGAAGATGTGTATACTGGGAAAGGCCTTTTAAAAAGTTTCTTCCAACATATAAATAACAAGAAAAAAAATCAAGGAAACAGTCGATCCACGAAAGAGAGAAGACGGCAAGGAAGTAACAGGCAACACAGAGAAAACAGAACTGCTTAACTCATTCTTTGCATCAGTCTTCATGCAAAAAGAAATTATAGCTCAACCCACCAAANATAGCTCAACCCACCAAAAACATAACTGGAAAAGCCAGACCAGAAATAAAAGTTAAAATAAGAAATAAAAGTTAAAATAAGCACAAAAAATAAAATAGTAAGAGAACACCTGTCTGCTCTTGATGAACACAAATCACCAGGGCCTGAAGGATTACATCCCAGAATTTTAAAGGAGCTGACAGAGGTCATCTCAGAACGACTGCAAATCTTTCAAAGATTTCACTGCAGATCTTTCAAAAATCCTGGAGCATCAGGGACTACCAGAGGACTAGAAAAAAGCTGATGTGGTTCCTACCGTCAAAAAAGGAAAAAAAACAGAGCCAGCAAACTATAGATGAATTAGCCTGACATCAATACCTGGGAAGATACTGGAAAAGATAATAAATTTGTCAAATTTGCAGCCCATGGGCTGGATGCCGCACATGCTGGCCATATCCACACCCAGTTTAGCAAAAGGGAAAAAAGTCATGATACGTCACATGACGCAGCCATGATGATGCGAGTTTGATATCCTTGCATTGCCTTTATACACCTTAGCAAAGTCTTTGATCAGGTGACTCATGACATTTTCCTTCATAAAATTATAAAATATGAGTTAGATAATACTTACAGATTCACAGTTGGCTGAATAACCACAATCAAGGAATACTCATTAATGGCTCCACTTCAGTTTGAAGGAGATCTATCCAATAGAATATTACTTCTTTTCCTCACATGAGTGGGAGAAGTAAAGAAACAATGTTTACTAAAGTCAAAGGCTTTGGTAAACATGATCCAGGAGAACATAAGGCCATCCCTTAGACTTTTATGCCAAAGCAGATTGAAAACCAGAAAGGGCTTCCTTAAACTGACTTTATTTCCAGCAGCTTGCATGCAAATGAAGCAGCTTTAAGGCTGTGATGCAGAAATGTCTTTAGACAGAACAAGTGGAATTTTAAATTGTCTATAAGGATAATTCTATTCTTCAGAAGTTCTTTGGTCCCTTTTTGTTTAACAGTGCTTTCTTCAGAATTTAAAAAAAATGTAAGGAACTCTTCTAGGATTTCAGCTTTCAAAGTGAAATGAGCAACTAATTTCTTTCCTCCTTGGAGAAGTCAGATTCCTAGTAGACTTCCAAAATAGTATCAATATAAATTGAAACCGCAACTATGTTTTCAGAGTATTGTTAATCATTACCAAATAAAACAAAATTTGCTTTCCACTTAATGTTAATATAAAACCATAAGCAATAGAAGGCTAAGCGTAACATACGATTGCCTACCAAGTCACTTCACTTTAACATGGATGACAAAGCGAGGGGGGGGAGAAAGAGAGAGAGAGGGTGGGAGGGAGGGAAAGAGAGAGGGAGGGAGGGAGAAGGGGGGTAGAGAAAGATTGAAAGTTAAATATGACAAAGTAAAACAATTTTATAGATAGAACAGGAGCATAAATGCATTTGGTTTTAACTTGTATGGGGAGAAAGATGTTAGAAATATACATTTATTCCCTTGGCAAGTTCTTATAGCTATTCCAGCGTTGAGCAATTTAAAACCTATGCATTTTTATCATGCTCATTTTTTACATTTGATGAAAATAACCCTTTGGCTCAGGTTAAATTATAAATGGGGCAAAATGATGCTCTGCCAGAATACTAATAGCACATCTCTGAAGGATCAGCAACTTTTAACTATTTAAAAAAGAAGGATCTCTATTATGAGTTAAAGTGGTAGACAATGAAGTTGTCGGGAAGAAGAAATTTCTTGGTAATATTAATAATTAGCATCAATCTATATGATTCTATCAGACTTATTTGTATTTAATTGTTAGTCCATTCAATTAATGATCTACATGTTTCTCTATATGAGTTCTTTTAGATTTGCAATGTTTCTTAAAATGTATATTCTTATAAAAAAAACATTTCCAAAATTTTATTAGGCTCCTCCAAGAGAAGCAGAAAGTTTCCTAATATGTCCCAGGCATTCAAGATGAAATGGCAAGGACTAAATCATTTTCATGATTCATGAACACTGTTTATACAATCAATACCAGGCAATGAACCATTCAGATTAATTCCCAAACTGATATTTTGATTGGGTCTAGATCTATTACCTTTCTTTCCTCATATCTCTCTGTATAAGACTTTTCTTCCTTAAGGCCCTGTCACACTGCCCAACGGATGCAAAACGGACACAACGGACGAGAAAAATGTTCCATCAGTTGCTTATCCGCTCTCAGAAAGGGCAAAAATTTGCATAACTGGAGCGAACGGGCGGATGGAAAGCGATGCGGAACGGAAGCCCAGCGGATGGAAGTGGATGGGACGGATGGCACATCGCTAAGGCTTCCGGGGACCTCAGCAAGCGACGCGGAACGATACAGCGAGCAGAGCGTGCAAAGCGGGATTGAAGCGGATGCACAGGTAAGCCTAGCGGATGCGGCATTAATTGGCATGCGGGAGGATGCTTGCGTCAGCCCGCGGATATAACAGAAGCAGCTCGGAAGCAGGTCTCCATTCAGAGAAAGACCTGCTTTCCAGACGCATTGACTGCCTTCCTGTACTGCCTGCATGTCTGCCAGCCTCCTGCCAGCCTTGCTGTCTGCCTGCCTGCCAGCCTTGCTGCCAGCCTCCCTGCCAGGCTTGATAGTCTGCCTGCCTTGCCAGCCTTGCTGCCAGCCAGTGTCTGCCTGCCGCCTGCGTGCCTGCCTGCAGCCAGTCTTGTTCATGCCTGCCTGCCAGCTTCCTGCGCCTTGGTTCATGCCTCCCTGCCAGCTCATGCCAGCCTTGGTGCCAGCCTTGGTACCTGCCTGCCTGCCAGCCTTTGGTGCCTGCCAGCCTTCCTTGCCAGGCCTTCCTGCCAGCCTTCCTGCCAGCCTTCCTGCAGCCTTGGTGCCCTCCCTCCCTGCCAGCTTTCTGCAGCCTTGGTTCCTGCAGCCTCCCTGCCAGCAGCAACCCACAACCATGCTGAAGCACAGCAAGCCTCAGTCATTCTGCTGCAGCCCTTTGCAAGAGGGACAGGCTGCCATCCCCCCCCTGGCCCTCACTCTAGTCCTGCTGGGGCTTCTGCAGCACAGGCTCGCTCTTCTGGGGCTGGGGCTTCTGCCGCTTCTGCTTCTGGAGGAGCTGATGACAAGCATCCAGCACCAGCCACCTTCACAGCACCTGCACCCTTCACCCCTAAGACTGAGCGACCAAGAGGAGTGCCAGAGATCATTTTTGTCTTATAGCTTCTGTTAATAAGTCTATTTTTGATTCATACACTTGCTTTGTTTCTTTTTTTAATAGTCTTGCTGGAAATTTTTGGAATGGTTTAAGCCTTGGCATGCTTGTGGGATGGTTAAGATAAGCAAGTGGATGTGCAGGATACCTTTGGATGGGTAATAGCTGTGGGATAGATAACCTCCAGTGCAAGCATAGTGGGGACTGATGGTCCACCCTCCCAGCTGCCACACCTTTGGCCCTTTATTATCATTACAGTGTAATCATTGATCCTCACATGTCACCATAAACACAACTCTTTATTAAATGCCCTGTTCATTGTAGGCCCACCCAACATACATGCCCGATCTCATCCGTTGTGAGATCCGCATCCATTAGCATCTATCATCCCGTCTTGCCACTCCACTGCTCCAGCTGGGGAGTTGCACCATGTTTCAGGAGAGTTGCGCTGCTTCTTCCTTCACGTGAGGCTCTGTTGGGGCCTTGCACATCCTCCATGTCTATCAGGTTTTGCCCTTGCCTCCATTCCCCAGGCTCCATGTCCCATGCCTTGTGGAGGTCACGAGTCTGTTCTGCAACACTAGAGTAGCGGGTGCGCATGAGATTGTGCAGGATGCAGCAAGCTTCATGATCCTCCTCACGGTCTCTGGGCGATGCTGCATGGTGGTGAGAAGTACCTGGAACCTGTTGGCCAGGATGCCAAAGGCGTTCTCCACCACCCGCCTGCCCTGGACAGCCTGTAGTTGAAGATCCTCTCTTCACGGGTGAGGAGTCTGGAAGTGTAGGGCTTCATGAGGTTAGGTTGTGAGGGAGAAGACATCATCCCCCACACTGAAAGTAGGGCAATCTTGTGTGTCGTTGGCAGTGGGTCTGAATCTGGGAAGCCCACGATGAGGTTGCGTTCCAGCTCCTCCTTGAAGTGACTGGCGTTGTATACCTGGGGCAACTGAAGATTCAAACCGTTGCCTGAAGCATCGAGTACATGAACTTTGTAGTCGCATCGGAGCCATGGCAAAGAGGATTGATGCTGAAGAAGCCCTTGTAATTGAAATAAGTGGGACCCGACTTGGCTGGAGCTTTGCAGGCCATGTGCTTGCCATCTATGGCTCCAACGATGTGGGGGAAGTTCCACTTCTGATACCACTGCTCTGCAACTTTCTTCCATCCTTCTTCGAGTGGAGAGGGCACTGGAGGAGCTCCTCCAGTATTCTTCGATGATGGCCTGCACCACTTCTCTGACCACAATTGTGATGGTGTTGGTGGCACCCTCCCAGCCGTACTGCATGCTCCTGTAGGTGGTCCCTGAGGCCAGGTGGTGCAGAGTGAGTGCCACTTGAGCCCAGGTTCCAGGCTGGGCCGTGAAGTTGGTGTTTGCTCTGGTCAACCTGGGTCTCAGCCGCTGCCACAGCTTCGTCAAACATGGCTGGAGGCATCCTCATGAAGTTTTGGAATGACGAGTGTCTTCGTTCCTGAGCTCCACCATCAGCTTGTTGTTACAGTCCGTCCTCTGCTATTCTGGCGAACACATCTTGTACCCAGATGCTTCTGGCCGCCTCTCTTTTCTTCCGAGTAGAGTTCACAGAGCCTGTAGATGGCTTCGCACTGTTGCAGAAGGATGGTGGCTGCCAAGAAGACTGTGTTACGATCCACGGTGGATATGACTGGATGCTGTGAAGAGGAGGAGCAGTTGAAGGCTGCAGAGGTCTGCAGCAGGACTGCTGGCTGAAAGTGGGATCCAGTGTGTTGCTCCCCCTTTTTATAGGGCAGTATAGGTGTCCCTTGCATCCTCTAGGCATCCTCTAGGCATCTCTAGGCATCCTCTAGACATCCTTAATATCCGAGATAGGTCCCCTCGCGATGTTTTTTTCCATTTTAAACGCTTTGTTTCCGCTAGGGATCCATTCTGCATCCGTTCTGCTCTGTTCTGCGTCCGTTCTGCTTCCTCCCTGCATCCGAGCGGTGGAGTTGCGCGGATGCAAAGCGGATGCCAGCGGATATAGCGGATGCGTTACGGATGCGTAACGGATGCCTAGCGGATACGTAGTGATGCATAACGGACGAATTGGATACATTTTCCGCGCAAAAGTTTTGAGCAGCTCAAAACTTTTCTGAGCGGATGAAACGTCAATAAACGGATGCTGGACGGATAGAGAGAAGCAAAAACGGAGGCAGTGAGTACATCGCGTTTAACAACGTGTTAACCAACGGATGGCAAGCTTTTTTGTCCATTTTACATCCTCTTTGCATCCGTTGGTGCAGTATGACAGGGGCTTTATATACACTTGCAAGTAGGAGTGGCTTGTTTATATTAACTGTGTTCCCATTCTAGGAATTCCTGCCTAATAATGAAAACCTGAAAATATGATTTTTTTTTTTGTACTGCTGGGCAACGCTTCACATAGAAACAAACTTCACACAACTTCCACCATTGTAGAATTTTTGGTATAAACCCACCACAGATATTTCTTTCTTTCTTGCCAGACCAAAAATGGGGGCAGAGGGTTGTGGTGAGGGAAAGGAAACATTAGTTAGAGTGACAATAGCTGCTAATACCCAGATTTTGAGCTACTTTTACACATAAGCATTTCTTAGGAAATTTGCTCATTGAATTGCCAAATCCATCTGGCACAACATAGGCCTGGGTCTAGATTCTGTTTTCAGAAAGCAATTGTTGCATAATTTTACAATTCTGATCCCTGGAAGATGGTTACTATTGACTGTCTAGATAAAAATTTTACAAGAATAATTAAAGCCTGGCCCTATAAAACAGAAGTGAGGACTGCTGACCTTCCAAAATGGTATCAAAACATGGTTCTGCTGGTTGGCCTGGATTCCCAAAGGAGATACTTGCTACTGGAGATAATTGACAGGATAAGATGTCATCCATATACCATTCATGTTGTTAGTTCTAGATTTTATGTTTTTAAATTTTAATTGTTTCTATATTTATCTTTTATTATCAATGCAGAATCACCTTATCTGTGAGAGGAGCATAACCCTAACCCTTAAATAAAAATAAATAAATAAATGAATAAAATAAAATTCCATGGGATTAAAGTTATAATCAGGAAAGACACTGAGCCTCCTCCCCGCAGTGGGAGAATTCACTAGGGAAATCACTAGTGATAGATCCATTCAGTAGATAGAAATTTCATTTAATTTAAACACAAGCCTTGTAATGGAGGATATTGGTTGAACTGAGCAAAAAGTTCCTCATTATTTGCTCTAGAACTTGAGTTTAAGTCACCCAAATTGATCACACAAACAGAGGAATTAACATAAGGGTTATATATGCTTTAAATTGGTTCATAAACTGCTGAATTGAGACCTATTTTGTGAAGGTGGAAGATAGACATTGACTAACAATCATTATGAACTAACATCATAATTATTAAATGTTCACAACATGAGCATTGCCCAGTGCTCCATTGGGTTTCACTATATAATGTTTTAATATAGCTTAGTTGAGATCTGTGTACTTAAACCATCACAAAATCTATTTTGTCCTGCTCCAGGAATTGCTGCAAGTGAGAAAGACTTATAGCCACTTAAAGCAAGCTGTTAACTAGCCAGGTTTCTTGAAGTAAGATCATGCCAAATTCAGCAACATAATTCATGAAAGCAAAGTCTTTGGATTTAACACTTCAAACTGCAATATTCCATGAAAGAAGTGCTAGGATTTTAGAGGCATCTAAATGTTAATCTGAGTTCCTAGAGTGGCCATTTTAAGAGGCAGATCTTCAAGAATGGTAGGAATATAAGCTAGTATATACTGTTTGGTGTTGAGATGAAACATCTGAGAAATGGATGTATTTTGGATGTTAGAGAAAACAAAATATCAGAAGAGACCATTCCAGGGATAGCATGAGGCTGAAAGCCACATGTCAGTTTGATGTTCGCATATTTAGCCTCCACAATTATTAATATATATTTTCAAGTGGTTAGAACTGGAGAGTTACACTATAGGAGGATATTGTTGCTAAAAGCATTCCTTCATGACAAAAATCATGAAAAAATATTGTTTAAACTATTCATCTTTGATCATCAATTATCTCAAGAGTCTTTAAGGGTTTTTTTAAAATTCTGGTAGAAGGATTCAGCATCACTACATATATATTATGGAGAATAATTAATTCCATCCACTGCAGATTGCTTGAGCTTATTAATTTATAACTGCCCACTCATAGTTACCCTATTAGGAGTGATTTGATGATTAGTATTCGCAACTGCTAGATGCCTTCAAAGTTAGAATTAAGTGTATGTGCGTGCACATGCATGCACGCACACACACACACACATACTCACAACACAAACACACACACACACACACACAAACTGTGAATAAAGAAATTGAATGGATTTTTCAGGAGGGGAGAAAACCACCCAAGAGAGGATTCTCAAATAAGGAGTCTCTCTTGGGTGAGGATAGAGTGCTGCTGCTATCAAAAACTATTTTCATTGTGTCTTTGTTTGGGATTTAATGGATGTGTGGCAGAGGTAGCATTCAGCAGGTTCTGATCAGTTCTGGAGAACCGGTAGTGGAAATTTTGACTAGTTTGGAGAACCGATTGTAACCTTCCCCCAGCAGTGGGGAGGGAATGGAGAATTTACAGTATCCTTCCCCTGCCATGTCCTCCAAGCTACACCCTCAGAACTGGTAGTAAATTTTTTTGAATCTCACCACTGATGTGTGGTAAGCCAGAGATTCTATAGGCAATAATTTTGGCTACCTCAAAACAAGAATATGACACTCCATGCTAACAATCTGAAATTGTGTTATTTTTGAGAGATTTTCTAAGACAAGTTACCTTTCATCAGTTTAAATGAGAGTTGCTAGAAATAAGGTTGTTAGCAGCCATTCCGCTGTGCAAAATTATTTCTACTGTCTTACTTCTTCACTGAAGTATTTTGCATTCAGGTACCAGCTAGATTTTTTTGTAGGCTGCTTATCATTATTGTGCACTGCAACCTACACATCTGACTTACAAGTCATCAGCCCTTATAGAAGGCTTGCCTTCCCCTGTGAAATCTCTCTTTTCCCCAGATCAAATCCATTCAGAATATGTGTGTGCCTTCATTTCAGCTAGGGATGGTGGATTTTGGGATACAAAACATCTGAGAAAAGGCTGCTTTGACAAGGAGAGATGAAATTTAAGCCATATTTAACAGAGGAACTGTGATGAGACAAGTCTGATATTTTGTGTAGGAGAGAGCAGTCTGTGTTCTGTAGTTCAGCAATATAGCTTGCCGGCATGATCTAGTTTATTTTGCACTAAGGTTAAATATACTCTTCATTAAAAAGAAAGTAATTACACAGTCATAATACACCACTGACTCTCTCTCTTGCTTTCTCTGATAAATGTACTATTTCAGAGAAGAGTTTCCTCAGAAATATTTAGCTTGTGGATCTATTTTTTTTAACCATTTAAAAATTGTGTTAATTGTTAATGAGAATTTGCATTTAATACTGATAAACAGAAAAGCTATTTTTTAGAAAAAAAATCTTCCAGACTGCATGATCAATTTCATTCAAAATGTTCACTAACATTTGTCCATATTCCAAGTCTGAATTCCCTAAAATAAGACATGCATAAAATATAGACATAGATGATCTGAAGCATCAGTATCAACAAGTATAAACACAGATAAAGCTTTTTACAGAAAATCAACAAGCCCCACAGGGGAAACAGTAATTATAAATACATTTTCATATATGGATGAACTATTAACAAGGTTATGGTATCCAGTAGTTCCGGTCATCTCATTAAAAGTGTAAGAGACATATTCAGTACATACTATTTAATCACATTGCATTAATAGGATAAATACTGGTATTGCTATGACCAGGCTTAGTAATTTATTTTTTTTTTGAAATTGATAACTAAATACTGATACTTATTTTAGAACACATAGAATGGAGACTTTGTTCTTGATAGTGAGACCGATTAATGAATTATGAGTTTGTCACCTGGTGTTTGCATAGGGTTTTCTTCAGGGCAGGCCTCATGATTTGGTTTACAAACAGTTTCAGAGTATAGCACCCAATAATTTGGAGTGGATTTAGAGTTGGACTGAAATATCAGAGTTAAGTAGTAGAAAAATAAACAAGACAAATGATGAGGGGAAATTTCAAAACAGCTGGTTATCTCTAGTCTGCCATTTTATTAAATTTCTGATTTCTTGTACAGAAATGAAACTGAAGGTCATGATGATTGTACCACTCTCTTGCTTACCTTCATTCACCAGGTAAAATTGAGTGGTTTAACTGGACCAATCTGAAGAGAAAATAGATCATATAAGATGATCCTGTGGAGAAATATACCACAGAAGGTAAACTTTGATCTGACTGTTGTTTCTGTAGAATGAAAAGCTGACATTTGAAGATGTTGTATATGTTTCCCATCCTCAAAAAGCCTCTTCCACAAATGACATTCTGTACTCTTGAACATCAGAGATGCTTATGACTTTGATTAGAACATCTCCAGCTGGTCATATATAATACCATACCACTTACCCACTGCAATTGTCTTGTCTAACAAAGTTACTGGTTTGATCTAGAAACAGAAAATAATTTTCTGTTGTCTCCATTTTCAATGAACCAAACAAAACACATTAATTAAAACTCATATGATGAGGTGTACATATTAACAAAACTTGTGCATCATTAAAAATTATAGATTGATGTGGAAATTGAACAAAACAGACATATAGCTGAAGTAGCATGTACTTGATTGACCTTCAGATTTGAAGACGACACACTGTTGAACAAATAGTCTGTGGACACAGATGAGGTAAAGTTGCACTCCCAGTCAATGAGGGAAACTAAAAACCCATTGTTAGAGTAACCGTGGGTGTTTTTCTGTGAAGTCACTCATGGTCTTTTATCAGTTTTTGGCAGCTCCTGTATTCCAAACTGGTGAAAATATCATAGCACAGGACTCATTATCAGGTTCTGTCAGCAACCTTAGCTTCTAGTTCCTTTGGTTGGATGTTACAATCATGGCATCTTTATAGTGCTTGAAGGTTGACCTCAAAGTCTATTCCCAAACTCCAGTACATTACAGAGCAATTGTCAAGACAATCAAGTGCCATTTCATTCATTCATTCATTCATTCATTCATTCATTCATTCATTCATTATTTATTTATTTATTTGTTTGTTTGTTTGTTTGTTTTCTGCCCATCTCACTGTTAAGCAACTCTGGGCATCTTATACTACACTGGAAAAAGATCAATATATCAATTTCTAGATTTATGTCATTACATTCATTCATTTTTTTAATGAGCTCTTTGTTCTGAATGCATATCACATTTCAGCCATTTGTCAACATTACCTTGATGAAACTTGAGTTTGTTATTCAGCTGCAGCAAAAATCTTTAATTTTTCCCTCTGCCTTTCTCTTCTCTTCTTAAATTGCTTCTTAGCATAAATGGCATGTGTTCACAAAAAAAAAAAAAAAAAAAACAACCAAGATCAAAATGATGCATGCCATGCCATAATGGTCTTAGAGGGGACAGTGTATGTGCCATGGAACAGAAATATAAAGAAACCAGTTACCACTAAACTCTTATTTTCTTGCTCAATGAAAACCTGCTCTATCCCTACAAAATATATGGAAGGGAATCTTTCAAGTAGGATACCTGTGTTAGATGAACTTGGGTTTTCATTATATTTATGGTATTTCATCTTATATGCTAAGATAAGAAGTGAACATCAATAGTTCACACAACATATTATTCATGGATTATCAAATTTTATCACTAAGCTCCAGAGAACAGGATGGCAGAAGAGGAAGCCTTTGTTCTGACCCAAGCTTCATCAAACGTAATTAAACATAAACTTGTTTTAAAAGCAAGACCTATTTTTAATGCAACGCTGGGAATTATTTTCATTCACAGCCAAAACTAACTTAAACAGATAAGCACATGCCTATCAGTGCTGTGGAATGCTGCCAAAAACAGAAGTATTCAAACTTATTATAACAGTACCAAAAAAAAACTTCCCCGATCAGAATATGCAGAAGGATTCAGAATATATTGAACTGCTTTTCTTCATGCAAAGCTTTCGTCATTGAGTTCTGACTTTTATCCCTTATCACCTCCCAGCCTTACTCCTGAGTCGCCTCCTCTGCTTCAGCTGCTCTTGCCTTCTAGCAGCTCTGCACACTTGTGCACTGGGAACAGACCCCCCTGGGTTCTCTGCTTTGCTGCTGCCAGATTCCAAAGGCTCCAGAATACAGAACACATGTAACTCCAAATTATTCAAAAAGCAACTTTATCATGGATCCCTTTAATATTTCTACAAAGTCTCACATCATTGCTCAGCTACCAGCGATATAGGCTGCTACCTGAGTGAGGAAATAAAATCTGAGTGATGGGAGGTAATCCCTTGATCAAATTGTGTCTTCAATCCTACAGGTCTGAGTCTCACTGGAAAAGCATACACTTTTTGTAATCTAAAGACCTGTAAAAGAGAACAGATTCCAAATCCTCATGGTTATAAATGAAATGAAATGCTTAATACTATCCCAAAGGGCCAGTGGTTCCCAGTCTTTTTTCTTGATTCAGACCATTGCATCGCCATCAAAAGCATCTGTGGATTCTCACATAAGCACACCTTTTAAAACTTTTTAACTTGGACTGTGACAGAAGATATTAAAAATGTGGGTATACTGTATTGACTCATTCATAAATGTTTTGCTCTTCTTAAGTACCTTTATCTGTATTATCTTCCATAACCCTCAGGGAACAACTGCAGTAGACTTATGGGAAAGTGGAGGTTTACAGTTCATAGGTAGGGAACCATTCATTTTTAACCCACTCTGATCTCAATTAGCGATGTTGCTGATCTAATATTCTGGGCTTGGAGTCAGGGGATTTTGTACTAGGTTGCAAAGGTGGACTGAAAGCCCTTTGATTATAAGAAATAGATTTTTGCAGAAAACAAGAGGAGGTCAAGAAGTATTCTTTGTGAACAAGCCACCAAATGTATTGCACTGGTTTAGAGACTGAGCCCTCCAATCACAAGGGACTTTTGTATTGATAATTCAATGCCACATTACTACAACAAAACAGAGAGAGGGAGGGAGGGAGAAGGAGAGAGAAAAGATGGAAACACAAAGCTAAGTTCCTTAATGGAGTTGTGACGAAACCTGCAATGTTATCAGGCAAAATCTCCGTAGAAATCTTTCAGATTCAAAGTTGTTTTTTTAAACTGATTGACACTTTCTTGAATTAGATTAGGAGCTTGCCAAGTATATATGAGGTCACTGCAGACTCATTGTTATGCACTGTTCAAGTTTAATATCAAAGGACCATATGTCCCATGTCAAATGAAGCAAGTTGAGTCTTTCACATTTTTAAAAAAATGTCATTTCTAGCTGATACGACATAAACATATGATATGACTTCTTACTACTTTTGCTTATAATGTCACGATAATACAAGGATATGGTGTTGGATCCAGGAGATGGGAAACATTTTATTTTTTTAGTATAATAAAACAAAGATTTCTTGACTGGATATAAAACAAATTTATAAGGGGGGTATTTCAGCAAAAATAAATAAATAAATACAAACCTGACCTTTTGCTTTGCTTGATTTCATTCTTAAATTAATGCTCGCAGCGTTAACAGAATTGTTTTATTTACTGAGGTATCAAAATATCAAATTAGGATTTCAACATTTTCTAAAAAATATTCCTTAAAATAAATCTTTCATTCGTTCATGCAAAGGAAGATGGAATAATTTGTTATTTCTGATGGTGGTAGGATATCTGCAATAGTACTTATTGCCATCAATGTAAGCAAAGTAGTACAATGTAAAATGCAGATTAAAGGGGATGTCATGACTTCGGGAAATATTTGTTGTAAGGTTGCAGCATCTCAGAAAAAAATATCCTAAACATTGCCTGTACCCAAGTCTTCATGTTTGCTCCAGAAATGAAGAAATCTCCATCATTTTTGCACAATTTTACTCATAAAATTATTTCATTGCATTTCTGCATTAAGATACATAATAATCAGTGCATTTATCCACCCACCCCACAAATATACATTTCCAAATATATTTGGATGATATATTTTTTTGAATTATGGCTGGGTATTTTGCAAAGTAAAGAAGCCAATTGTTCTCTAAATGATAACTTGCACCTTAATAATATAAGAGAGGATCAAAGCAGTTCATATCAGTTGGTATTTTCCTAGTTTCAATATAATTCAGTTTCCATTTTTTTTAATTTGAACAATTAATTGAATTAAAAACCAAAATGGTTTTTAAAATCAGGGATAGAAATCTCAAAATGAAAAATATACCATTATATTCATGAAAACATATATTCTATCACAATTTATTAGAATTTATTACAATTTAGATGCAGTGTAAGATTATATAAACTATTATATCTTTAATAGTCCCCGGAACTATGTAAAAATCAGGCCAATTCTCTGGACTGAATCTCCTTCCAAGTTTTTATTATTTAATTACTTTTAAGTATTTTTGTACATAATTTTCAAAATTTCATATTTTACTTCATCTTTTCCGATTTATATCATATCATAGGCATCTATGAATAACCTTTCATTAATCAAAATATAACTCAAGGAATGAGTTTAGTTTGAATTGGCCCGATTTGTTCTTAACAAATCCTTGGTAACTGGTAGCACTTGCTATATTTCTTATAGATGGCACATAAATCTATTCTTTGCAGTTTGTTCTCCTCGTCTCTTCTTGCTTCGGCTAGAATCAGAAATACTTTTTCCCCCTGAAGGTTCTGTGAATATTTCCCATTAGCTGCATTTTTCCAGACATACTCTTTGTATTTACGACTTCATAATTCTCCAATCTGTCACAATCAGTGCTGAAGGAGCATGGCAGGGTGTAATGAAATAATTTCAAGAGAAATGTTGCAACCCAGCAGCAATCTACTTTTCTCTCCCACCAGATGCAGAATGAATAATATTTTGGGACATGTACTTATAAATCAGTGCACCCTTTAATTAAGCAGCACATTTGACTACAGAAGAATTAATTAGCAATTTGTGGCATCAGCCATGGGCTATTATCAAAATGCCTGTAATGCAATCAAATGCAATTGCCGGGGAGCCTTTAGAACTATCAGCAAGTTGCTTTCGTTTAGATTTTGGAGTTTCTTCTAACAGACTCAGGCAACAAGCTGAATTTAGAATATTTGTTTGTTTTTCTTCAATTGTTTGAATCTATATATATAAAAGCAAAATACCACTCATGCATCATCACAAAATCTCCGTAAAATTTCTGCTATCGGTTCTCCAGAACTGGTCAGAACCTGCTGAATACCACTTCTGGATGCTCAGGATTTCTACTCCCACTCCCCACCTGAAAAGAAATCTGTTCCAAATG
The DNA here is from genome assembly GCA_004320025.1 of Laticauda laticaudata. NCBI lineage: Eukaryota > Metazoa > Chordata > Lepidosauria > Squamata > Elapidae > Laticauda > Laticauda laticaudata. Next base: position 29,466 of record BHFT01040608.1, read on the forward strand.
CAAAAGAAAAGCAAAGGAGTTTCAGTTTGAGTTTCACAGCACTAAGCAGTTTAATATAGAACAGTTGAGCTAAGCCACGCCCAGGCTCCTTATTGTCTCCTTGCTCACACAGCAAATACTGTTTCACTTTCCAAACAGCCCTCACACACTGACAGGATGCTAGCCAGATAAATACTGATGGATGTTGGTAGGCAGAAGCAGAATTCTCCCCCTCCCCACTTTATTTTCCTCCCAAAAACTAAGCCCAAACACATAGTTTCATAACAAAGCATGGGTATCGAGCTAGACAACTATGTATATCATACCTGGCATTTGGGCTTAGGTCTGATGGCTTATATGCTGATGAGTCAAAGGCAACATTCCAAGTAACTAATCCTAGCCTATGCATGAAGTATATGGTTTCAACTACTACCTTCTATCCCTTGAAGCTACTACCACTGCAGTAGATCCTATTTTGCATACCTCCCAGTTCTTCTTGTGAACTGGTTGGTATTAATGAAATTTGGTAAGCTAATGGTTAAACGGACCTGCCTTTGAGAAGGAGTTATAGTGGATGGCTTTTTGGTTTCATGCATAAAACAGTGATTCAAGATATTCTCCAGATGAAGATGAAAGCAATGCAGACATTTCACTGAAAACATAACCCATAGAAGCTTTCTGCCTTTATCTCAGGTTAGATAACTGAAACAAAAAAATCTTTCCTAGGACTGTTTCAGTGTTACAGCTGATTTATACTGGTGCTCTTACTAGTCAGATCTGAAAACAAGAATGAAGGTAGATCAGATGGATTAACAGAATGGCAAAATATTTTCAAAAATTTGAAAGAAGCCTTGATCTATAGCCTTAAAAGACTTAACTCTGAGTATTACAAAGTTATGTTTCTGATGTAGGGCTAGAAATAGGGGTACTGCAAATGTAGGAGAGTAAAGACCCTCCTGTGGTCTATCTTCCCAAGAGGAATTTATCACACCAGTTTTGCAGCCCTTATATTTGGTTACAGTAAGATTCCAAGTGCAAGCTAATCTACTAGTTTTATAAAGCACTAACTGGATTGGCACCCAGGTACTTGAAGGATCACCTTATCCTACCTAAATCGCAGAGTCCTGTATGATAATTTGGGAAATACTACTGTTTAACAAATTAGGTCAATCCAAACTAAACCTGTTCCTTGAGATATAGTTTAAGTTATGAAAAGGTAGGAAAAGTATAATCAACCAATCTAGACAAAAAAATGAAAAAGAGTTGCAATTATCTGGCTATGCTAGCTTTTGGAATTCAGTGCGTTTTAAAAAAACCATGAACCATTCAAAAGTGCAATCCCTATTTTGTAATGGAAATTGTTGAAATCCTGCAGTCACCTTTATTGGTATAAAGAAACCTGTCTCACACTGAATGAAAGAGAAATGATGGAGTACTACATATATGGTTTATTGCTTTTCTTGTTATTCTACCATAGGATAAACAGGTGCAGCTCTCAGTTTGAAGGTACAATAAATCTATGCCTTTAGAAAAGCTAGGAAAAGTACAATCAACCAATCTAGGTATTATGTATTTCTTTTTAGTTTCCAGTATATTCAATCCACAGAGTAGCAGAAGTAGGCAAAAGAATAAGGTGGAGGGAAGCCCATGTTGAAATATTACAGAGTGATTGCCTATTTATCAGGTTTTGGTTTTGCATTCAGTGCAAACAAAAATCTCTGCATTTTCATTTTGAGTGGATTATAGCAAATGCATTATCAGTAGTGCATCACATGATAGTCTTGCAATGCTGCAGTTAAAACATTTGGCTTCCAGTGGCTTTTCATCACAGATGGGTTCTATTCATATCACACAACAGACTTCTTGTAAAAGCTTTGCTTTGGAAAAATGGGTTAAAAGCAACAGTAAGAGACAAGTTACAAAATGGAAAACTGTACTTAAAAAAAAATTCAACAGGAAAGCATGCTAACTATTAGCTAGATATAATGGAATAAGTAATCTAAATGGGACAGAGAGAGGTGATTTTATTCAGAAAAAATAGATTATTAATAAAAAGTATATCATGTCCTGTCATTTTTGGCATCCTATTTATGGAACTGTTGTCATTTGTTTAAAAGAATAACCTATTGCTAGTCCCGAACAATATTTGTGTTAGAGGGTGTGTGGTCACCGAAGCAATGTCCCCTGTCAAAAAACATCTTCTGTTTGCTCTGACTCCAAAATTTTAGAATTTGATTACTTGTTTCTATAGAAAGTGTTTTGTTCGGAAAAACACGAGGTAGACCGGGTTCCAACAGCAAAGTCTTTATTTA
>BHFT01040609.1:0-72391 GCA_004320025.1 Laticauda laticaudata
GGATAACAAGGATGGAACATTTTGCTCGTCCGCTGTGTCCTTTTTGCATCCGTTGGGCAGTGTGACATGGGCTTTAGATAGCCTTCAAAAGAGAAGACTTGTCCAGACTTAAGTAGGCTAGAAAAATGCAATCCAGACAAATTAGGTTTGCTTTGTTTTGCTTTTGTTTTGCTTACACTCATCTTCAAGCAGAGAAAATGATGATGTATCTTAAAATGTGCTCAAAATGGCTCATACTCTTAATAAACAATGTGTGCTCTTCACTGTCAGCTGGTAGAAGAGACATGATTGATTCAGAGCCATTTTTCTTTTACTGCTGTTATCTACTCTTCCCTTTCAGCTTGTAGATTCCTACTTACTTGATGCTTGCGACTTCTGGAGTGTAAATAACACTGCATTTGGGTAGTTCACTTATTGTATAAATTTGATAAAATCCTTTGAATTTTTAAAGCTACACTTGTGTTCTATAGTAGTTTTAATGTGTGTTATATAGAAAGCAGGAGCCTTGCCAGAGAGATAAATGATTGAATTGGGGATTCAAACCAGAGTTTCTCCCGTTTATGTTGTTTCAGTAATTTCAAAAAGATTGCAAATAGCTTGGATTTAGTGTTATTAAGTGAAGATATTGAAAGTTAAAACATAGGATGGACTTAGAAAAAAAGAGATCTGAATAACTACTCTTTCTGGTTCCCATCATTGTAAAGGTTCTTCAGGCAGAGACACCCAAAGGGGAGGTATGTTTCACAGTTCAAGACCTGAAATTAAAAGAGCAATGGAACTGGCAGATGCTGCTATGAGAAAGGGTAAAAGTGAACGACTAGGTCTAGCTGTGTGTGACAAACCTTCAGAAAGTGAAGAAGAAGAGGAAGAAGAAATGGAGGTAATTTTGTTTAACTTCAGAATTTAAAATCAGAAATACTAGGATAAATGTTTTTCTTTATTTCTCAGGATACATTTTTATGTGAATACATCTTTGTCTTAAAAAAAAAAAAAGGGTTTCACAAAGAAATTTATCAATGGAACTCATGAGTTCCTTTCCAAACAAAATATAAAACATACTACCTAATCGAATCAGTTAAAAGAACCAAACTGAATTCCCTGTGAAAACATCAATACATCCTATACACTTGCTTGGGCTCCAATTTAGGCATCTGTATCAAACATGTCTATTGAGGAAAGTCAGGTAGATAAATTCTTTTATCTTTTGAGCTTTATATTTACTCTTATTTAAATTGAAGTTGGATATGATTGATCGGTTAATGTAGAAAAATGTGGGCTGTTATCTTAGATAAAGCTGCATAGTTTTCCTTTATTGTACTGTACATTTCTCTTAGAAGTATGTCTCAGCTAAAGAACATTGATCCGCTCATCTCTTTACGAATAGGAGATTGGGAAAAGGATCAAATTTTTGAAAGTTGCAAAGTTGAAGTGTTAGACTGCTAATTATCAGCTTGTCTTCAAAATACCTATTTTTTATATTTATTGGCTTTTTTTCCTTAAACAGGTGAGTGATGAAGGCGATGATTTCGACACAGCAAAGGAACTAAAAAGTAGAAATAAAAGGATAGCTAGACGAAAGCATTCTGATGGAAAAGCCAAAAAGAGAAAGATTTTTATGGATTCAGACACAGAGGGTTCCGATATGGAATTTCAGCCAGATGAAGTTAGCAGTGATGAAAATAGTGTTGAAATATGTGACAATGAAACTTCTGAATCTGAAACTGTGCCTGAAAAGAAGCGTTCCGTTAAAGCACTTACTAAACATTCTCCTAAACAAATGCAGGAAAAGGCATGTAAATCCCCCCAAGAGGTTAATCTTAAAAACAACCTATCTGAAATACCCAGTAGGGAACTCTGTCCTGAGTTCATGTATAAATTAGCATCTTATGCAGCTCCTGAAAGTTTTGATTTTCGATCAAGCATTAATGGAGGAGCAGCCGGAGGAGGAGAAGGAGATGGTAATCCAACTGTATGGGAGCATGAAAAAATAGACTGGCTTCAGGATGGAAGAAGGAAGGATGGTAATAGAAGACGACAAAATGATCCAGATTATGACCAAAGTACTTTATTTGTGCCAGAGGATTATCTTAAAAACTGCACTCCAGGAATGAGGAAATGGTGGGAGTTGAAGAGTCAAAATTTTGATGCTGTGATTTTTTATAAAGTTGGAAAATTTTATGAGTTATATCATATGGATGCTGTTGTTGGTGTAAATAAACTTGGATTGGTATTTATGAAAGGCACTTGGGCTCACTCAGGTTTTCCAGAAATGGCATTTGATAGATTCGCCAATGTCTTAGTCCAAAAAGGTTATAAAATTGTACGAGTCGAGCAGATGGAGACCCCTGAGCAGATGGAAGCACGGTGTAAATCTTTGGCTCACCCAACAAGATTTGACAGAGTTGTGCGTCGAGAAATATGCAGGATAATTTCCAAAGGCACACAGACCTATAATATTCTTGATGGTGACTATTCAGAGACCCAGAACAAATACCTTCTTTGCATAAAAGAAAAAACAGATGATTCTGCTGGCCTGCATCGTACTTATGGAGTTTGCTTTGTTGATACAACAGTTGGAAAGTTTTATATTGGCCAGTTTCCAGATGACCGTCATTGTTCTAGGTTGAGAACACTTCTGGCTCATCATATTCCTGTCCAGATACTTTTTGAGAAAGGAAACCCCTCTGCAGAAACACAAAAGATACTTAAAGGCTTAATCTCTTTTACTATTCAAGAAAGCTTGACTCCTGGTTCTCAGTTCTGGAATGCATCTAAGACTTTAAAAACTGTCATTGAAGAAGGTTATTTTCAGAACAAAGAGAATACGGATAGTGGAATCACTCTGCCCCCTGTAATCAAATCCATGACTGCAGAAAGTGATTCACTGGGATTTACTCCTGCAGAAAACAGTGAACTTGCTCTCTCTGCTCTAGGCAGTTGTGTATTCTATCTTAAAAAATGTATTATTGACAAGGAACTTTTATCAATGGCAAATTTTGAAGAATACATTCCTGTAGATGTTGATATGGTTAACAGAACCAGATCAAGTAGCATTTCTGAGAAAAAAAACCAGCGAATGGTACTAGATGGGGTAACACTGGCAAACCTGGAAATACTGCAGAGTGCAACCAGGAGTTCGATAGAGGGCACGTTATTGGAAAAAATTGACACTTGTTGTACACCTTTTGGAAGAAGACTCCTGAAGCAATGGCTCTGTGCACCATTATATAATCCTTGTGCCATTAACGATCGCCTGGATGCAGTTGAGGATCTCCTGGCTGAGGCTGCTAAAATGTCTGATATCCGTGACCGTCTCAAAAAGCTCCCAGATCTTGAAAGGCTATTGAGCAAAATTCATAGTATTGGATCTTCTCTTAAGAACCAGAATCATCCAGACAATAATGCTATTTTATATGAGGAGGCTAGGTACAGCAAGAAAAAGATTATAGATTTCTTGTCTGTACTGGAAGGATTTAACATAATAATTGAAATTCTCTCAATTTTGAAAGATACTGTTGATGGCTTTAAATCTAAAATACTAAAACAAATAGCAACAGTGAAATCAAAAAATCCAGTAGGCTGCTTCCCAGACTTGAAAGCGGAACTTGAAAGATGGGATTCTGCCTTTGATCATAATGTTGCACGGAGAACAGGTGTGGTTAATCCAAGAACTGGTTTTGATTCTGATTACGATAAAGCATTAGCAGATATTAGTGAAATTGAAGAAAGTCTTCGCCAGTATTTGGAAAAACAACGCAAAAGACTTGGTGTCAGAGCTGTAATGTATTGGGGAGCAGGCAAAAACCGTTACCAAATGGAGATTGCAGAAACTGCTGTGCCTCAGGATTTACCTGATGAATATATCATGAAGTCCAGTAGAAAGGGCTATAAACGTTATTGGACAAAAGACATAGAGAAGATGTTAAATGATATTATCAATGCTGAAGAACGGAGAGATGCAGCACAAAAAGATTGTATGAAAAGATTATTCTATGACTTCGATAAAACCAGAAAAGATTGGCAAACTGCGGTGGAATGCATTGCTGTTCTAGGTATGTTGTCTTCTATGTAGAAGTAGAATCACGTTGGCAGATCTATGTAACTTTGATTGGGACTATTTAATAGTACTCACAGGTTTATTTATTAAGATTTTTTTTTCAATTACGATCAGGGGTTGGATGCTACTGGTTCGTCCCGGTTCTATAGAACCAGTAGCTCTGAAGAGCAGCAGACACAGAATCAGTTCAGTGTAACAACCTTTTGGTCGTCTGTTTGGCCCACCCGTCTGCCCAGGCTCTTGGATGTTCTTTATTCCTGTTTTTTCAACCTCAGCTGCTTTGCGCGGCACAGCTGAGGTTGAAAAAGCAGGAAAGAAGAGGATTTTTAAATGCTGTGTACCTGCATGCGTTTGTCAGCTGTCCAGATGGCACAGCTGATGTTTTTTGCAATTGTTTTACGTGCGCGCACAGCAAAACTCACTCTGACCAAACCAGTAGTAATACCAATTGAATCCCACCCCTGATTTATTTATTTATTTAATTTATATTGATGCCTATTCTCCCACGGCGACTCGAGGCAGCTTACACAATGTAAAACCATATTTAAAACAAAAAATAAAAATAAAAGCAATAAAAACTAACAAAAAGAATCAAATAAATTAGTAAAGTACAATCGAACAAAATTTTGGAAAATAAAAGCCAAAACAAAACAAAAAATCAAAAATCAACTCCCACCCCCTGCCTCGACAGCAGCAGATCACACTAGCCATTTGATGGGCTCCGTCCCTCTGGGTTCCCCAGGCCTGCTGGTCTTCAGTGTCTTTCGGAAGAGTATTAGTGAGAGGGCCATTTTAATCTCTTGGGAAATGATGTTCCAGAGAGACGGAGTCACCACGGAGAAGGCCCTTCTTCTGGGTCCCACCAGGTGTATCTCACTAGTGGGTGGAACCTGCAACATTCCCTGCCTCCTCATTCTAATGGATCGGGTGGATGTGACTGGCAAGAGATGTTTCCTTTGATAACCGGATCCAAGCCACAAAGGGCTTTAAAGGTGACAACCAGCACTTTGAATTGCACCCGGAAGCAAATTGGCAACCAATGCAGCTCTTGCAGGAGAGGTGACACATGTATATACCGGGGTCTGCATAAAACCATGCGGACTGCTACATTTTGCACCAACTGGAGCTTCTGGATGCTCTTCAAGGACAGCCCCATGTAGAGTGCGTTGCAATAATCTAGATGGGAAGTGACCCAGAGCATGACTGACTCTGAGTAGGGACCGCTGATCCAGGAAAGGGTGCAACTGGTGCACAACCCGCAGTTGCACATAGATTATGGTTTTATTATACCTCAACCCTCAAAATAACAGGTATATGTTCTGCATAGCTTTGACTCTACTTCAGCTGTAGAGTCTCAGATATAAAAGTTTTAAGTTATATGACAGAAATTTAGAGAGACCATTTACTTGTCATGAGAGATCTCTACTGCATTCAAAATGATAATTCCAAATGTATAGCTAAATAGGAAATTATCACAAGAAATACTTGAAGGAGGAAAGTTAACTCTTATTTTTGTTTTATTGCCTAGATGTTTTGTTATGCCTTGCATGCTATAGTCAGGGATGTGAAGGACCATTGTGCCGCCCAGAAATCTTGTTGCCAGAGAACACCTCACCTTTTCTGGAGCTCAAAAGTTCACGTCATCCATGCATTACAAAAACATACTTTGGAGATGATTTCATCCCTAATGATATTATAATAGGCTTGGAGGATGAAAAAACAAACAGCAGAGCTACTTGTGTCCTTGTGACTGGTCCAAACATGGGAGGAAAATCTACGCTCATGAGACAGGTGATTAGAAGGCTGGTTTTAACACCCTTCATTTTTTAATTTTATATGTATTTGCACTGACTTTATAGTTCTTTGTGATATTTCCAGTATGCCACAGTATGCTCAGCTACTAATAGGTGCAAACAGAATTGTGTTGAAGATAAGTTAGAACCAGATAGTCTCTTCCTCCCCCGCCCCAAACATCTTTTTATGTAAGTATTGGTTACACGCTATCATACAAGGATATTTCAGATGAAAACTACTGCTCCAATAGGACAGTTTTCAAAGGAGGATTAGACTCAGTGTTATTGACACTTTTTACTGGTTCAGATTCTGTGACTGGAGTAATCAATTTTCCTTTATTGAATTTAATTTGCTTAACTTTTCATAGAAATCCGTGATTTTATATAAACTGTTTCCCTATCATTCAGATGATACTGTGCCTGACATAGGAAAGAAGGACACCATTGAAGTTATATGTTCCATTTTATTTTTAAAGATGCCTAAACAACATAATTTGTTAAATTGTTTGCTAGAATGTTGATAATATATGCTTTTAGAGCATGTGGAATAAATTGTAAATAGCCTTGTGAGACTCCAAGTGTGCTATATACATTAGGAACAGTTCTGTATTAAATGGTTAAATCCAAACCTTAATTAGATCATTGGGACAGGGAACTCCATTGCTAAGCAACACACTCATAAAGCATGACAACACAACATGTAACGATACCAACTTCTGGTGGCAATTCTGACTGTCCTGGTTGCTGTCTTTAGGTAAAAGGCAACTGGACTTTTTTTTTTTTTTTGAAGAAAGAAAACCAGAAAGTCCAGTTGCCTCTTGGAAAAAAAAGCACCTTTGGGACAACCATGATCTGCATGACTGAGAATCTCAAGGCAGGACTATAATTCATGGCTTCCCAGTTTCTAGCCTGGTACCTGTACAACTACACCAGTATGGCTTTCTGATCTCAGTAGAATAACTTGAACATTAGTGGCAGTATAGATGGAGGAGCATATGAAGAGAAATTTCTCTGGTTGCAGAACAAGTTAATAAAAAGAGTTATTTGCTTTTACCTTTGTTGCTTTGCAGGCTGGTCTCTTGGTAATAATGGCTCAGTTGGGATGCTATGTACCTGCTGAATCTTGCAGGCTTACTCCTGTTGATAGAGTGTTCACTAGACTAGGAGCTTCAGATAGAATTATGTCAGGTGGGTTTCACACGTTTTTGTAAAAATGCTAAAAAAGACTAATTGCCTTTTCAACACAATATGTAATGAACAAATTGAAGGATTTCTGTCTAAACTACCTCCCAAGTTCAGTCTGAGGTAAAAAAATCTCATGCCAAACCTAGAAATTACAAATCAATTCCAATTCCTCTATTAATGACTAGAAAATAACAGAGTTTAAATACACAACATGTTTTCAATTGTCTGGAAGTTGAAAGTATATTGTTTTAAGATGCCATTATTTTCTGGTTGAACATTCAGAGCATTCCTAGTAAATTCATAAAATATCAGTATTATAGTGAAGAGAAGCATGAAAAACCTGCAAAGTTGAATGTTGCCTTAAACCAAGGCTTGAATTAAATAAGAAAACTAGAAACTTACAGATAGTCCTCGACTTACCAATGTAATAGAGCCTGCTAATATAATAGAGCCTACATTTGCAACCTGAGGAATTGTTTAATGGTTTACCCTGATTTACCCAATGCATTCACTACTCGAATGCTCAGGTCATTAAGTGGGCATGAGTATCTCAGTGTTTGGAAGACCATAAGGGGCCTACTGCCCCATTGGCTCACCACAGGCACTGTGGAGATTGACTTACCTTTTGAAGATGTTGATGATCAAGCGAGCTGTGTTCTCCTGCCTCTCTGCCGTAATTTCTTTGCTAGCGTCCTTGCAGGCTCTGGTTTTTTTTGTTTTTTGTTTGCAAAAAGCCTTTGGCACGAAAAGCAGAGGCCAGGAGCGATGTGCATGCCCCACCTAGCCTCCGTTCTTGGGAGCAACAGCTTTTTGCAAAGACAGTCAGAGCCTGCAAAAATGTAACCTCCTGCCCCTACAGACTCTGGCAAGACTTTGCTCAAGGCTTTTGCTTCCAAAAACAGAAGGTGCCTGGCCTGTGTTCTTGGCGGCAAAAGCTTTTTGCAAAGACAACTGGGAGCCTGCAGGGATGCAATTTCTTGCCCAGCAGCCTTTGGCAAGGAAATGGCAAATGGACAGAAGGCCTCAAGTGCCAAAGCCTCCCGTCCATTTGCAAAGCCTTTTGGAATGGATCTTTCAGACCTCCATTTGCAGAGAATGGAGATATGAAGTAGCGCACGATCATATGAGCTCAGTAGCAAATTCTCTGCAAATATCCAGGAGGCCTGAATTATGGAAGCAGGCAAAAAACATTGGCATAGAGGCTGGAGTGGAGACAACTGACTAGATCAAGGGTGTCAAACTCAAGGCTCGGGGGCCGGATACAGCCCATGCGGTGCTTAGATGTGGGCTGCGGGGCTGCCCTGGAAACAGTGAAGAATTGGCCCACAGTGTCTCTGCTGTGAAAACGGAGCTCACAAAGGCCATGGTTGGTCCTCTGGAGCTCTGTTTTCACTTGCAGATTGTTGCAGGTTGCTGTTGCAGCTGAAAACGGAGCTCAGACCATCACAGGTGCCCCTGACCTGAGTGATGGTGAGTTGGCCACACCCACCCTGTCCCCCGAGGTCAAACACAACCTTGATGTGGCCCTCAATGAAATCGAGTTTGACACCCCTGTGCTAGATCTTTGCAAGGTAAGTGAGTCTCCACAGGCCCAGTGCGTATGGAGATCCTGTGCGGGGCACAGGGGAGGCAGGCGAATATTGCAGTGCCTTAGTGGTTGTTCATAAGATTAAATGACTGCCATGGTGCTGCAACATTCATAACCATGGGACTGTGTCATAAGTACATGGGGGCTGACCTAACTTTGAATGATCGCTAAATGAACCTCGAGGATTACATGTATGGTATTCTCCATATTTGTTGGAGTGTAACTTCTTATCTTGTGCAGTTCATAGATCTTTCTATATGGGGCTGGTCTAGCCAACCATGGAAATAAATCAAGCTGAAATAGTGTTTTGTGACTTGTTACTGAAGTAAACAGAAGTTGTAGTTGTGTATTATACCATACGTGCAACCAATAATTGGGAAATTTTTCGATTTGTTACGTGTGATATTCCTGCCTCCGGCTACATTTTGTTAATATCTTAATATGTTTTCCATTAGGAGAGAGTACATTCTTTGTTGAGCTTAGTGAGACTTCGAGTATACTGCAACATGCAACACAGCATTCCCTTGTTCTTATGGACGAGCTAGGTATGTATGTTGATTGGTTAAGAGTGTCATAATTGGATTTAAAGATTTCCAGAAATTTGCTGCTTCAAAATCAAATTTGTGTGGCCCATATATTTGCCGACTTCAGTGTGGCTTGGAAAGGCAAAGTAACGTATAATATGATTTGCATTTTCTTTAAATGAAAGTCTCTTTGCTACTACCTGGGCAATAGTCATGCAAACATATAAGAATAATTGCAGGATATACCAGACCCAGAATCCAGTTTAAATTAGACAATAAATGCTTGCAATGCTTAATGGTGGGTTTTTCTTGCCCAGCCATTTCTAAACATCAGACCAACTTTTCCAAGTATAACATATAGCTGTGGGTAATAAAATGTTACTAATATAAATTAATTCATCAAAATTGAGATGATTTTGAAGGACAGTGAATGAGAAAATTAAGAGACAAATAAAGCCATATAGAGTTGCTAAATCATAAACACCTTCAAGTGCATGTAAGGTCAAGCATACAAAGTCAAAGGCAAGATCATTAGAACGATGTGACTGTCCAGTTTGTGCTTAAACATTTTAATGAAGACCTTGCCTGCTTGTTTTGCCTTTTCCTTGGAGAAACCAAACATTTTGGAACATAGTATATATCATTTTTATTTAAGATAACTGACGTGATTAACAGGCTGGAAGTAAGTTCTATACAAACGAAAAAGCATAGTTAATGCTTCTGAAATCTGAATACTGACAGTCAGAGCTTTAATTGGCAAGTAGGACCTCTATCATTGGCTAGGCTCCCATGAACAGTTTTATTTAATAATATTCAAAAATTTATTCAAAAATATTTGGACCAGACATCCAGAAAAACAATACATTTTCTTATCCTAAACCTCCAATTTGTATACTTTCAACTTCTGTTTACAAGGTGGGACATGCAAATAGGGCAAAATATCAAGGTAAAAAGTACTTTAGGCCCATTCTTGATTCCATATGGAGAAACAAACCTTTTCCTATAGAACCTTTAATTTGTATCTTTTCATGTCTGACTTTTATTATAGTTGTTTTAGAACAAGATTTTATAAATAATTTTAATTTAGGAAATACTTGAATAAATCTAGAATTAAAATTTAAGATTATTTGTTCACAATGTGAAGTCACCCTGCCAGTTCTTTAGTTCTTTTGGTTTCATATGCATCAGGTTCTTAAGAACCTAGAATGACATAATGCATTGGCAAAGCATATCTGCAGATCCAAACTGCCTTCTGCAAAGATGGATGGAAATTTCATCAATGTGTAGATTTTCCAAGTGCCATCCAAGATTTTTTGATATGGCACTCAGTATGCTTCTAACCATGACCACCACAGCCAGTTTATTATTTATTATGGTTAATTTCACAGTCAGCCAGATGTTTAGATTGGATCGACATTTTTATCTACATGTTGAATCCTTCCCAAGGATGTGGATTAGGTAGATCTTGTTGCTAATATTAAAGGTATTGTTGAAGGATAGTCCTTGGTGGCTTAACAAGTATTCGTTTTGAAGTTAATGGTAGCACTGGAAAAAGTGACTTATGGCTGTTTTTCAAAGGACCATTGGAGCATGCCCATGTGATCAAAATTCATATGCTGGGCAGCTGGCATGTATTTATTATGGTTGCAGGATCCTAGGGTTATGTGATCACTTTTTGCAACCTTCTGACAAAGTTGATGAGGAAGTCAGTTTCACCTAAATCGTCTTACTAACTCAACAACTGCAATGATTCACTGAACAACTGTGGCAAGAAAGGTTGTAAAATGTTCATGATTGATATCATCCAACTGTAAAATAGCCAGGAACTTACAGGTTTTAGGTAGGTGCAGTGTGTGTATGGGTTGGCTTCATGGAAATTCACAAAGGAGGGTTCTTAAATCTAAACTGAGATACAGGGAGACCTTGACTTATGCTAAAGGGTTAAGGTTAGTCAAAGTTCAGCTACTTACCATCTGTCCTCAAAGTTACAATTGCTGTACCATTTTTTTTGTCATTTTCTGGCCAAAAAAGCCCACCCATTGGATAAGCCAGATTCAAACTTAACCATCAAGATTCACTTACTGATTGTAGTGACTCACTTAATGATCATCGGTTATAAAAGTTATGTCATGTGATGACTCGACTTATGACTGCAATGACTTATGTCCCAAATTCTAGGCTCAATTGTGGTTAAGTCAAGACCTGTAATTATCTGTTGCAATAGGTTTGCTACAGTTTATCTCTCAATTTTTCAGGGAGAGGAACAGCGACTTTTGATGGAACTGCTATTGCTAGTGCGGTTGTCAAAGAACTTTCAGAGAATATTAAGTGCTGTACAATGTTTTCAACACATTACCATTCTTTAGTAGAAGATTATTCCCACAGTCTCTCTGTACGATTGGGACACATGGTATGTAATATTCTATGCTTGTAATGGTAGCTTCTAATATTATTAGACATATTAAATGTTTTAAGTTCTTTGTTAAAAGTGATTATGCTAAATGAAAACCATCCTTGTTTCCAATATATTAACAACTAAAATTAGCAAAAAATATGTAAAATTGTTTTCCCTTAATTTCCTAAATTTGGTAAATTTCTGATCTTTATCTTTAATTTGCATCAAAATACAGTGCAAATTTAATGTTTAAACATTTATGAATCCATTTTAATTTTTTAATATTTGCAGAAATAGAACCTAAAACATGAACTGTTCTCCACATAAGTCCTAAAACTAAATAGAGAACCCAGTTAAATGAGTTAATACTTTTATACTTCATTTATTTATTGAGGGAAGTGCAACATGTTTCTGTATGGCAAAAGTATGTAAACCTGTAGGAATATCAGTTCATTTGAAGGAGAAATTAAGAGCCAGGTGTTTTGATCAGTTTGATATGAGTATGAGAGGTGCTGCATTAAAGAACAGAATTCTGGGTATTCACTGGGAGTCACATCTTCACAACACAGATAGGTGTGTCATGCTTCAAAGGACCTCTAATCAGCTGTTGATGGTCATCAGGCTGGAAAAAGTTACAAAAAATATTTCTAAAGAGTTTGGACTTCATCAGTCCATTTTTAGGCAGATCATGTATAAATAAAGGCAGTTCAACATCGCTATCCATGATGTTGGGCAGCTAACAAAGATCACATGAGCAAGGCATATATCATTCTAGGACTCCTCAAAGAAGCCCAGGTAACATCTATGGAACTAAAAGCTTCTCTTGCTTCAGCAAATGTTAGTGTTCATGAGATTAGGATCACAAGAATACTGAACAATGCTGCGCATGGCAAGGTTGCAAAGAGAAAGCCACTACTCCAAAAAGAACATTGTTCTCCATTTACTGTTTGTGAAAGACTCCACGGGAGAAGCACTATTGGAAAAATGGTCTGTGAATAAGAGACCAAAATAGAAATAGCACTTAACTTATATACTGCTTCAGTGCTTTATAGTCCTCTCAAAGCAGTTTTAGAGTTAGCATATTGTCCCCAACAATCCGTGTCCTCCTTTGACCGACCTCAAAGGATGGAAGGCTGAGTCAACCTTGAGCCAGTGAGAATCAAACTGCCTAACTGCTGGAAGCCAGCAATTAGAAGTAACCTGCAGTACTGTATTCTAACCACTATGCCACCTGTGACTTGAATAAAAAGTGTTTTTTATGCATTCCAGCAGGAGAACCTTATCCCATCTATGGGACATAGTGGGGATATCATGGTCTGGGCCTGATTTGCTGCCAGAATGGCTTGCCGTCATTGATTGAATTGTAATGTATGAATTGTACCAATTCTGCAGGAAAATATCAAGGTTCCTATCATGAACTGAACTCAGAATCTGTGTCATGCAGTAAGACGTAAACCATAAGATGTACAATAGTTAAAGCAGATGAATGCATTTTGGAATGGCTTAACATCCTGACTTTATTCCTATAGAAATGCTGTGAATGGACCTGAAACACAAGATGCCCACTAACCTCCCTGAATTGAAGCTGTTCTGTGAGGATTGGGCTAAAATTCCTCTAAGCTGATGTGCAAGACTGATCAGAATTGTTTCATTATAGTCACTGCTGCCCAAAGCGGGAACACCAGTTACTGAAAGCAAAGGTTCACACATATTTTTGCACATACAAATATATAAATATCTATGAAGATTCTCAATTATCCAGGTCATGGTTGTCCCAAAGGTGCTTTTTCAAAAGGTAACTGGACTTGGTTTCTTTAGTTCTGAAGAAACATCTTGGATAAGAAATGAAACCAAGGAAAAACTAAGTCGAATTGCCTTGTGAACAAACACCTTTGGGACAAAATAATGTCGCTTTGGATCATTTTCCTCAATAAATAAATGAACAATGCTTTTGACATTTGTTTAATCAATTAAACAAGATCCAATCTAGTTTTAGGGCTTGTGTACGGAACATGTTTTAGACATATTTATGCAGAAATATTGAAAATTCAAAATTATTCACAAACTTTTAAGCACTATGAAATGTACTTATTTAAAAGGGTGCAAAATACATTCTGTTCACTACAGTGAGAAGTTATATTCCTATTTTGAAATAATCCCATATAAAGCTTGAAACACTTCTAAGGACAAAGTGACTTTTCAAAGTTTACCAGTTTCTCTTTCATTCTTGAAATATGTATGGTTTGTCATTATGGGCTGTACTAATGATTTATATTTATCATGAGAAATGAAATGCCTATGTTGAGAGTCATTTGAGAATTAAATGTTTCTGTTTTCAAACCAGCAATTGCTGGATGTGTGGATTTCAATTCCTAGAACTCCTAAGCCATTGTGATTTCTTAAATTTTGCATGTGTGGAATTTATTTTTTAAAAAATATTGGGTTACCTATCTTAAGCAACCATGTTACTATAGTAGTGTTTTTTTTTAAAAAAAACCCTAAATTGCTAATGTCTTGGTCTTTCCAGGCTTGTATGGTAGAGAATGAATGTGAAGATCCTAGTCAAGAAACAATCACATTCCTTTATAAATTTGTTAAGGGAGCTTGCCCTAAAAGTTATGGATTTAATGCTGCACGGCTTGCTGACATTCCAGAAGAAGTGATTCAGAAAGGCCACAAAAAGGCAAAAGAATTTGAAAAGGCTGTTCTTTCAATGAAAGTATTTAGGTAAGTTGATCACTTATTCAACTTAAACCTTTTTAATGGAAAAGTGGTCGCAAATATTCCTTAAAGTGCCTATGCAACCAGAGGGAAGGTTCAAAACAAATGGGAGTTATTGACAGAGAATGTAGGGGGAGGTAACCCTAGTTTCCAACTTTCACTGAACTACAACCTGCAATATCTCTAACCATTGGCTAGAATTACAGAGTTGTAATAACTGGAGGACCAATTTCTCAACTAATTTAAAAAATACTGCTTTGGACCTGAAGTGCAATGTCAAAGCTGTGTTAAGGCTCCAATGGGATCATTAGAAAAATGCATAATCTTGATCGGTAAATCCATATTTACACATTTACTGCATATTAAAATGGGTTGAGGATTGTGTAGTTGTGCTGGAATAATTGCATGTTTGCTTTTGCAGGAATCTTTGTTGGATAGCTGAAGGAGCATTAGCAGCCAGAGACTATCTTGACAAACTAACTCTGCTTCATGTTTGAGACCCTGTATAGTTTTTTCCAGCAGTTTTCGAAGGCAGTATGTAGACAACACAATGATCTAATAAACTTTATTTTTTAAAAATGACCATTTTCCATTGTCTTTCCTAGGAAATTAAACCCTTTTAATTCTTAGCTACCCTCTACATAATGATTATTGAATACTCCACAATATATTAAGTCTAGATGTTATGGTACATGCATACACTTTCAGGCTGTTGATTACCCACTGTCACCAATACACATAAATGGAAAAAAGCTATGAAACTGTATAGGGTGTCTATATACTTTTTCTCATCTTCATTGGAGCAGGAAATTACAATTGTCAGCAGTTCATAAGAGTAATGTCTAGACTGTTCAATAAAACTGTGAACAGAGTAAAATACAGGATTGTTTTAGGGAGATTCTTACAGTGTACTTTAAAACACAGTAAAACCTCCTCTTGCAAACTATCACCTGTGTACTTTGTTTTATAGTGCATAATCTCCCAAAAAGTCTCATTAAAACATTGTTTTGTGAGGTGATGTAAATCATGAGAATTGGAAAAAGGGAAGGGGAGATTCTAACTGCAAAGGATACCAGAAAAATTGCTGGATATAATTTAAGATTAGTGTTCTCTTTCATAGAAAGAACATACATACTGGGACATGAGTACAGTTACAGCAAGTCTAGGTGTGCTAACAAAACAGGACACATTCAAGTACAATAAAGATTTGCTTGAAATTAAAAACTACATGAGATTAAAGCATTAAAATCATCTCAATCTGAATAAATGTTAAAAAACCAAAATAAATGCGGAAGTGCTAGCTCACATTTTTACCATATTACAAAAAGCAATTGGTACCCATGTCCATAAAGGCAGCAACAAAGACTGCTGCTCGTCTATAGAGTAGGACTACTGCAAATGGGACTGCGTTTCAATGCTACTTGTAGAAACACCAGTCTTTTGGAAGTTGCCATCTGTACAAATACGCGGCTTTCTTCACACTTGTCCCTTAGTCTTTACACAGTAATGCTGAAACGCCCAGTTCTGTTATCCTGAGTCAACATATTGCCACTTTCTTTTTGGTAGGTTGAGCTCCATAGTGTCACCATTTATTATCCATTTTAAAGTCTCTGCAGAAATGGGCAAGTATAACTTCCTCCAAAAAAAAAACAAAAAAAAACAAAAACAAAATAACAGTTACAATAGAATGGCAGGACTTTTCCCCCCCTCAAAAGTAACTCAGTTGTGCTGCAGTGTATTAGATTCTATAGGAGGAGCAGAGTCATATAGTGTATCTGTATCATGTGTCGGTTCTCCAGCTAGTGTACAGGGATTGGACAGTGTTCCAGCACCACAGTCGCAAAAAAACCTGAAAGAGAGAAATCTGTTAAATATTTATTGAAAAACTTCAACTTATGTTTAATAGTTTTTCAGTCAAAGGTTATGCAACATACCTATCATGTCTAATAAATTCAACATCATGTCCTTGATGGCACTTCTTAATACAATTTACACATATAGCATTGCGGTCTGTGGTATTACATGTATGACATCTACAACAAAAAATAAAGGAAATAATTAGGCTTTCCATGCAAAATCCAAATCTACAGGACAAGGATATATCATGTTTAGTTGCTCACCTGTAGAAATCATGCATCGGATAGCTGGTGTAACTTGATATTTTATATAGACACTGGCCTCTACTAACAGCTTTTTCAATGGCGTCTTGATTGTTCATTATTTTATTATCTATATTAAATGGCAAATTTCACAGTATTAGTTTACCATATTGATGTTTGATTACACAAACAATCTGATTTGGAAACCTTCAACTTCTTAAAACATTCCTTCAAATTTTAATTATAATTTTAAAGGAGTTTAGTAATACAAGTCTTAACGCATGCTTTATTTCTTAAATGCAGCAAAGGTATCTAGGAGCACCTCATTCCTTATCAACAGTTGTCCCATCTGCCTTTGGCTTGTAGAGTCTATTTTTCTGAGGTCCTGAGAGTAATACTGAATATTACGTGGTCCCCAATATTTGGGAATGGTCAACACTCAAAAACTGTCTGAAGCCTAGACCCTTCACAACATGACTGCCTTCAGAGATGTTATTAAGTTCTGAATAATCAGAATGCAATCAACTCCAGCATATCCTCTCCCCCTTTTTTTATGGTATGACTACAAATCAAAGCTGAAGCTGCCTATCCTGTTTATTTTGCAAGAAAGCTTATGGAGGGCAAACATTCCTGAACGTAAAAATACTAAAAGCTTTTGAGCAGAAGTACCACCATTTTTTTTTAAAAAAGTGAAAAAGGCCAGGAACCCTGACAAGTGCCATGGAAGCAAGAGCAAGGAAATAGATATGCCTAAAAAAGCAATGCAACCAAACAGATCAACAAAATAATAAAGACAAGAATATAAGAAACCGAGAACCTTTTATGCAAGGAAGAAAAAGCCTACTCCAGAGAAAAGTTCATGCAAATATATAGAACTAAAGAAAGACTCCTAAAACTGATGATATATATGAACATTTAATCAGTGAAGTGGAGCCAGACATTCTAGAGAGTGAAATTATTTTATGTTCACAATCCGTAGCAGTCAGGACATGAACTAGCTCTGAAATGGAAGGTTTTTCTTTCCATCAAATTACCACAGTACTCATTACAAAAGCTTCGGGTTATATATCTTTTACACCAGTATATTTCTGCTCATTCAACAAACTTCCCTGAAGCAAATGTTCCCATCCTGCCCTTTTGAAATTTTTTAACCCAACCCTCCAAAATAGATTCAAGAGTTTATGGAAAAAGCCTGTTCTACTGTGAGATATCTTCCCTTCAGTGGATGGTTGACTGGGTGGGTTGTGCTTGTGATGGAGAAAATGTTGATACTTGTTCTAAATGTTAAGATGTTTCCTTATTTTTAAACAGCCATGCTTATGAAAATAGATAATTGTTTATTCTGCAAAAGCAAAATATTCTAAGTTTTGGTATTCTACAAATAAGCATAATTTACATACCTTTCATTGTCACATTGACCCCAGAGGCTAGAAATAAACCTCCAAACCGATTATTGAAAATCTGATTGCCTTCTAAAGTTGCAGTTGCATGATTTGTTATTTCAATACCTTAGGTTAAAAAGAAAAAAATAATTTTAATAAACACAAAACCTGTATTTTACTAGTAAAGTAATCCCCACATGGCTTAAAAATAATGCCAACTAGAAAAAAGTACTCATTGGATGCATTCATTCTAAAGCTGATTGCAACTTTCAGAATCCAAGTATCAACATTTTGTAATATTTATTAAATACTGAAACATTTAGGAAGCATAGTTAGGTTCAATCCTATGAATACAAAAGGAATGGGGCAGGGCAGGAACTGAGTTTTGGGATTATATAACAGGCTTCATTTGATCTTTCAAATGAAATTTTCCTAAAAATAGCACCCCAATGCATGAGTTACTCTGCATTTATTTTTATTCAGCATATAAACTGCTGTAGGGGACTGGAGACTGGGCTTGGCTAGTCAAGTAAAGAGAAGGACCAGGGGAGACATGATAGCAGTCCTCCAATATTTGAGGGGCTGCCACAGAGAGGAAGGGGTCAAGCTATTTTCTAAAGCGCCTGTAGGCCAGACAAGGAATAATGGATGGACTGAACAAGGAGAAATTTAACCTGTAAACAAGGGAAACTTTCTGACAGTGGGAACAATCAACCAATGGAACACCTTGCCATCGGAAATTGTGAGAATGCCATTACTTGAGACTTTCAAGATGAGATTGGACTGCCATTTGTCAGAAATAGTATAGGGTCTCCTGCTTGGGCGGAGGGTTGGACTAATGACCTATAAGGTCTCTTCCAACTCTGATTATTTATCTGTACATAAATAACTTTTTAAAAGTTAACTCTGTCAGTAACATTGAAGTTCTTACTTGGGAATTCTACATATTTATTATGTGCGGCCTTCCACACTCTTTGAGATGCTCCAATATTATATGTTTATGTGGAAGTTTATTCTTAAAGAGTAATATGATATCATATGCCAAGATATTCAACAAAAGCAAAGTAAATCTCAGTAACTGGTTATTCTTTGAACATTCAATAAAGGACATATTCATACAGGGGAGTAAATATGACTGAGGACTGGGCAGATAACTACATTTCATGAAAAATTACAGATCTTTGATTTCAATATAAAGCAATTCAGCTGCTATTCACAATGGCAATGTTGGTTTAGGATGGTGCCAGGAGAAACTACTTTTTTTCCCTAACAAATTAACATAATTACTACTAACATTTTGGAGAAAGTAATTGCAAATGTCATGAAGAATGCAAAGCTGTTTGAAACATGGTGCTCTGATATGACACTTTCTAAAAAAAAAAAAGGAGAAAAACCACAATGGAACTTTGATATAATAGCACAATTATTGTTTTTGAAGTGTATTAAAATGTCAGCATGTGTCCCCCAGGATAAATCTTCAATACTGGCAAGGCCCTAGCTTGATTATTAAGCTACTTAAATCTGCCATTCTTCTGAGCTAAAATCAATACAAATCAAACACAAACCTGCTGCAAATCCATCAAATATTCTATTTTTCCGTAATACCGGATGACTATTTGTGCTGATAAGAACTCCAGCTTGTGCATTCCTGAAGATATCATTTTCTTCAAGAAGCCCTAATATCAAAACAAGAACATTAATTTCAGTCTGAAACCTTAAAAAAGGGGGTCACACACATCTCCTATAATATACTAATATTAGTACAAATTTCCTTTTAATGTTAATAATAAGTATTTTATGTTGAAAGCTAGTATAACTGAATTCCTACAACCATTTAATTAAAAAAATCCTTAAACCAGAGACCTACATCTGCAAATGTTGCATACTGTTTTCTTCAATTTCATTATCATACAAAAAAAGGGCTACAATAACGCCATTGGAATTTTGAATATTGCACACCAAACTATTTTGGATGGCTCAAGAGAGCTGCAGTTCCATTTTTACAGTAAGTGAAAAAAAGTTAAGTTTCTTAGCCAATCAAAACAATCAAATTTAGAGTTATTTTTAAATTGGTGGTTGCTTGGTCAAACCAGTAGAACCACAAATATTTGAATGATTTATTTGGTGTAAGTAAGAAATGTACTGTCATTTAAGGGTAGAAAAGAACATATATCATCCATCTAATTACAAAGAATAGTTTAAAGGCAAATTGAAGGCGAAGATTCTGATCGCATTCTAGATCTGGAATTCTATTTTATTTTTAACAGTACCAGGCTATTAGAAAATATAATGAAAGTATAAATATAGTAAAAATGAGAAGACACCAACCTCTGCCTCCATTAAATATGCAGATTCCCCCATCTCTGCCATCATGGATTTTGTTTCTTCTTAATGTAGGATTACTGTCTGTTTTAATCCATACTCCAGCCATTGCATTGTCAAAAATTTCATTGTCTTCTATAAAACCAAGCCCTTTATAAGATAAAAGCAAAATTTAAGACCTCAGCAATGTGGAAAATTTTTGCATTTTTTAAAATTACGCTAAGTAAAGTTGAACTTACCCGAATTATAAACAAGAATTCCACCATTCTGGCCTCCCCAAATCTTGTTTCGCCTAATTTTGGGGTTGCTTCCAGTTCTGTGCATAAGTGAACATGTTACTGCAAATGTACTTATAATTTATTACTGATAACATAGATCAAGAACAGTTAATGTCGTTAATCACATCATCCTGGTACACATAAAAATAATTTATTTGCATTTATCTCAGTGCCAAATCTTGGATATTCTGAGATTGGTCTCTGAAGGAAATCTATTCAGCAAGACAGGGAAATTATTTATTTAGGGCAAACAGCATATGCATACATACTACTCACTCCATAGCATTATTTAACATATTTAAACTTGATTTGTGGATATTGATTTCTTTTTCTTGCACTTTCTCTATGTAGGACTTTTTTTTTCTATTCTATCTTTAAATGATTTTATGTCACAGAAAACAGGGTAATGTACTCTTTTCAGCCCAAGACTTGCTTCATTCCTTTCTCCAATGGCCCTGTTTCCAAATCACTGCCAAGAGCTGTGGGGAACTAGCTAACTTGGTGAAAGATTGTTGCGGGGGCGGGGGGGAATCCTCCTTTTAATAGGGTCTATGACAATTCGCTGCAGTCAACACACTACAACCAACTTGCTGTGGCCAATTTGTCACAGGACAACCTGCTATGGGGCAAGAGCCCGGCGGAGACACTTGGCTTCAGGCACTCCTGTCGCCACCTGCCTGGGCATGATTCGAAGGCAAAGCCTATTCTTTTAAAAACGACACCCTATTACCGGTACAACAAAGCCTCCCCTGCCCAAGAGGGCAGCCCAACCCCATGTGGGGAGGCGAATCTCCCAGGCCACAGCGCAGGATCGGCTCACCCTGGGAGAAGCGTCCAGGTGCCATCTCTGCCTGGCCCCAGGCAGAGCGCAAAGAGCTTCGCCTGGGGCGTCCAGCACAACTGACAGGTGGGCCCTCCTGCTTGGTGGTGGAGCTCTGGCCAAGGCAGCAAGCGCCTCCCCGCCGGGATCTCTGCTCATCTCACCAGGGCCATGCCGGAACCGGGCGGGCTGCGCAGAGCCGGGAAAGCAAGCTGTGGGTGTGCGCCTGCCTGCCAAGTAAAAGAGCTGGTTCGACCCAAGCTTGGCTTCCCAAGTCCCTCCAGCCTAACCCCAAAGGAGCCACCAGAAGAAGCTGCCCGAGGCAGTGATAACGCCCACCCATCCACGGACAGGGAGGCGAGGCAATGGCAGCGCTGCTTCCCTGACCGGCAGGTCCAGTGGAGAGCACAAAGCCGCCCGTCCTTTCCACCCCTCACCAGCCCATCCCCACGCATCTCCAAACACTGCAGCAGCATGGGCATCGGCGCTCTCTCAGGGGGGCTCAGCTTGGAGGATGTGGTGTGGGCCGTCGCCTTGCCTTCCTGTCCACAGAAGGGTGGGCAGTATCACTGCCTCCGGCAGTCTCTCCCGGTGGCCCCTTTGGGGTCGGGCTGGAGGGACTTGGGAAGCCAAGCTTGGGTTGGTCTGGCTCTTTCGCTTGGCAGGCGGGCGCATACCCATGGCTCGCTTTCCCAGCTCTGCCCAGGTCCAGCATGTGCCTGGTGGGTGAGTGAAGGGCCCAGGGGGGAGGCGCTCGCTGTCTTGGCCAGAACTCCGCCGCCGGGCAGGAGGGCTTGCCTGTGTGCTGTGCTGTGTGCCTCAGACGAAGCTCTTCGCACTCCGCCTGGCGCCATGCAGGGATGGCAGTTGGGTGCTTCTCCCCGGGTGGGCCAATCCTGTGCTGTGGCCCTGGGAGATTCGCCTCCCCACATGGGGTTGGGCTGCCCTCTCGGGCAGGGGAGGCTTTGTTGTACCGGTAATAGGGTGTTGTTTTTAAAAGAATGGGCTTTGCCTTCGAACGATGCCCGGTCAGGTGGCGATAGGAGTGCCTGAAGCCAAGTGTCTCTGCCGGGCTCCAGTTGAAGGGAGGAGCCCTGGCTGGCTGTGCGTGGCTGCGCCAAATGCCTCGTGGCTGCACCAAACGCCACAGCATTGCTCCAAGCACTGCAGCAGCATGGGGAAAAGGGAAAGCAATGGTGGCGGAAGCTCTCCAATTTGAAGTGCCCCACCAATGCCGAGGTCAACGCAGGCAGCATCATATCTGGGTATGCAACAAAAGTGCTTCCTAACAGCAAGCTCCACGCCATTCCCCCCCATTTCGCATGTTTTAATATAGGCAATTTGAGGGGAGGGGCTTAATTTCATTTCATGCCTATAAAACATGCTGGGACTTCCTGACTTCCAGTTTGCAGGGCTTCGGCGGCAGGCAGGAATCTGCGATCGTGCGCGGTTTCTGCCTGGGCGCGCTGTCGGAGCGTCCCGAGCCAGCTGGCTTCAGGGCTAAGCCACCCCGTAGAGGTCGGTGAAGACGGGGGAGACTCCAGGGGGATCGAGGAAAGCCGCATCTTTCCTCCCCAGCTGGCTAAACTCCCTTTCCCGAAGGCGGTAGAGCGGTGGTCAGAAATGGCCGCCTCAAGCCATTCTCCAGAAAAGTATGTGCAGGAGGAAGAAAGTTGCTGAAGTGAAATTTTGGCTGACCAGGATAAAGAAACACAGATTAAGGCATCCTGGAACTCAAATTTAAAAAGGGATACATTGCTCCCAAGAAGATTTGGAAGCAGCGAATGAAGTGAAAAGGAAAAAAAAAATTTCACTCGTCCTTCCTTAGTTGACAGCTAACAGAGATGAATGAGAAATACGAAAAATCTGCTTATGCATCACAGTATTAAGTGAAGGTGGTGTAAGTGCGCGAAGCAAGTGAATTAGGACAGAGAGTTTTCTGAATATAAAAGAGGAAGGAGGAAGATGGGTGTGGTCTGTAAGTGGAAAGGAGGGAAGAGAATAAGAACAGGATTTGGAAGAGGAGATAGTCTGGAATCTAAAGAATCTAAGGTTAAATTTAACAGGACTTCTAAAGATATCATTTTAACTGGAACTCTTGTAACTAAATACTAACCCCAGGAAGAGAAAGTGAAAAAAGAAGAAAAGTGTCAAAAGAAACAGCTTAGTGTGTATTCTGGATTGCCTTGCTGGCTTTGAGACTTTTGGAACTATATTTGAAGGATTAAAAAACTTGGGTGTTATTTAGAAAGAAAAAAAACTCTACAATGGCAGTCACTTGTGGATGAACTGAAAATAGAATTTAAACAACTTAAAGAAGAGGAACAAGAAGGGAAGGGCTCTCTTGGTTCCATTTTTCGATTCTTAGAAATGGCAATATCTACCTACCTCGAAAATTACAAGAAAAGACGATGCAACAAGAAGATTAGGGACAAACAAGAAGGCCATTTAAATGAACAAGTAACTCTACTTGGAAGCAAAAGGGAAAGAGGGGAAAGAGAATGGTGAAATTTGAGACCTAAAAAAAACAACCAAACAGTGGGAGAAAAATAGGGTGAAAAGTGGATATAACGTGAGAAGCAACAGAAAAAGGGAATACAAAAAAAGGAAAATCGAGGTGGAGAGACAAGGGGGTAAACTAGGGCAGAGACAAGAAGCAAAGGAGGAGGAAGAGAAGAGAAGCTACAAGGGTGTGAAGCAAGATGTAAAGAAACAGGACTTATTTGGAGATAAATGGGTAAAAAATTTAATTGAAAAAAATGATTCTGCAAAGTCATATGATTGTATTGTTATATTTGTTATTGGAAATAATGTTAGAAAATGGAAAACACATATGATTTAGTGAACATTGTGAATAAAATAAATGGAATGAATTAAAATGAGAGAATTACTTTAGAAAGAATGGGTAATATATTTAATGACAATGTTTTAAATGCAAAGTGAAGTGGGAGGGAAGTAATTATGGAAAGTTTTATAAGCGTTCCCATAGAAGCCCTGATACCCTACTTGAAAAGTAATGTTGTAAATGTTTAAAATTTAAATGAATATTAACATTAATGCTAGAATTGAATGGTATTATGAATCATTGTGTTGTAAGTATATTTATCATTATATCTTTATATTTTTTCTTGCTTGTTTCTTTTAAAATGTAGTTGTTAGCTTTAATGTACTACTGCAGAATCGAAATGCGGCAAGTTATATCTCTATATTAAAGTGTCTATACCGATTTACTTAGGGGAAAGATATAAAGGCGTCATACTCGCGATCAGTGAGCGACAGGAGGAGAATTTTGTTTAATGAGAAAAGATATACGGTCCTGGGAAGACATTTTATGTACTCCTGGGCTGACTGTTTCCGAGATGGTTATTGGCTTGTTTTCAGCGCGGTCGGTGTCCTGGGAATCCGTGTTAGTCGCAATGTCTTTGGACCCTGCGTTGCTATCAAGTACAGCGGGATGCTGCATTCACTCGAAGTATTTCTAATAGAACAGCTGACATAGGACAGACAAAGAACTTATAACATTATAGATGATCTGATTTGAGATGAAGACAAACTAAAATAATAAATATTAAGAGTTAAAAAGAGGAGAGAAGTTTATATAGAGAATTGTAGGATGGGAGGAAAAAAACAAAAAAAAAAAAAAAAATAAAAAAAAAAAAACCAAACAAAAAAAAAAATAAACAAAAACCCAAAAAAAAAAAAAAAAAAAAAAAAACCACAAAAAAAAATGAATAAGGATAGGATATGGTATATAGATAAAAATGAGCATGAATTTGAATTGGTGTCTGTACAAAGAGATGCAACCTGGGATCAGGCTGCTTTCAGAAAAGAGATTTTATGTTTTCATGTTCTGTGTTGTTTGTTTCTAAAAATCAATAAAATTTTCTTCAAAAAAAAAACACATGCTGGGACTTGCTATTGGTTGAGGCCATATTGTTGGAAAAACACAGTAGTTAGATTTATCATTTGAAATATCACTCTCATTAAACAGAAGAAGAAAGCAATTAGACATAAAAACACACAAAGACAGACACAATCCCATGTGTGGATCATTTTAAAGGAGAAGGAAGTCACTGAATAAAAACAATATATACTAAGCTTCTTTTAAGGAAATAAATAAAAGTATAATTTACCTGATTTGAACTCCTGAGTACATATGGTTATAGATATCATTGTCTTCTAATACTCCATGCCCATTGTCATAAAAATAGACACCAACCTAAAGCATAAACAGAAAAATAGTAAAAAAAAATTGAAACTAGTGTTGCTGTAACTTACACAATGGGAAGCAACACACCTGTTTACCACTATGTATTCTATTTCTTCTTAAAACTGGAGTGCTTCCTGTTGTAACCCAAACTCCAGCCAAGGTATTACTGTAAACTTCATTTTCTTCAATCACACCTTGGCCTTTTTCATGCTGAAACAAAAGAAAAGTATGCAAATCAAGTGCAACCTGCAACCAATTTGGTCAATTCCTTCTAAGAATTTTTTTCTGCATTTCGGGTTACAAGCAAGTGGGGGGGTTGTTTATCTACAAAGTGAAAAATGTGTTTTGTTCAAACCTTAAGCAAACATTTGGAGATCAAGATAGGTCATGGTCTAACCTAACCAAAACTGAGCATTTTGGGTGCCAGCATTTGGCTGAAACAAAAATCCAGAGAAGTTCTGTGTGGCAGATAAAGTAAGCCTGGTGCACCTCATCTCTCATTCCACCACTCCCTTTGTGTGGCCTGTGTGCCAGGCAAGCTACTGATCTTCATAGCTCTCTTTTCTTTTAACTTTCTTCTTAGCTGCCACACTGACCCATCTCTCCCGAGTTTGTCAGAGCCTTCCTCTCTTTCACCTCACCTTAGTGTTGCTGCTTCCTTTCTTATTTTCCACACTAAACCACTTAAATTAAAACATATTTTGCTTAAATTAAAACATATTTTGGTCTGATGGTCACCATCACACAAAACTACATGCTCTCACACATGAAATATTTTTCCCATTCCTCCAACCAACTAACTCTCTGAGAATAGCACTCATTCTGCTGTCTCAACTGTTCAAAGTCACTGGAAGTCGAGTACATAAAAACCAGATAGATAGATGGGTAGATCAGGCAGGGGTGGAGGGTGTTTAATAAACATTGTTTTGCATTACTGCTTCCTGAATATAATGTTTTCCATCTACTGTTAAATCAAAGTACAGCTCACTTTGTCAGCAATTCAAGATGTGTATACGGATTGGAGCAAAGGAGGAACACATATTGACAGTAAACTCACCCCTCCTTTTCATGCATTTTAGAACTCCTATAGTTCCATGTGTTCACATTCATCCTATGTTTTTCAATTATCTACACAATTAATATTGAAAATAGAGCTAAATAATTAATCTTCAATGTTTATTCCAAAAGTATGCTTACCACATATATACCACCATGTTGGCCATCGTGAATTTTATTGTGTCGAACAATAGGACAGCTGTTAGTCCGAATTTGTATTCCTGCTAATGCATTCCCTGTTAGAATAAGAAAAGCATAAGAAAATGTGGCTTATAAAGTCACAAAGAATATTAAATGCAACTGAGCAAATATTTGTTTACCATAAATGTCATTTCCTTCAATAAGACCTCTTCCATCACCAAATATGTAGACTCCACCTTGGTTTCCATTAAAAATTGCATTGCCCCTAAAGGTTTAAAACCAGAAAATAATATTGTCAGTTAACATCTTTTTAACCGCGTCATCAAATTAATTCCAAATGCTTCAACCTGATCTCTTCCTCCCCTGCCTCTCCCCAAGATATCTCCAAACTTCTAGTTCAAACCATATTTCTGCTTTTTGCAGTCTGCTGCCTTGGGAAAAAAGGGACAGGGAGGGGACAGAGAAAGCAAGAGAACAGGATATCATTGAAGAAAAAAAGTCAAACATTTTTAGCCCTTGTTTGCTTTAGTTCTGTATATCATACATTCCTCAATAAATTACATAATACAATATAGTCTTCTACACAGTAAAAGATTACCCGTCTCTCATCTAAATTTACTTTTCAAATGTTAGAATTGCAGATATAATGTGCTTTTAATCTGGAGAGCTTAAGATAGTTTATACAAGGTTTCACCTCCAGAACGTCTGGGTCCTACTTCAAATGCTAATTTAGAAAGTAGATGATTCCCAAATGACTAAAATAATCTACAGAAAATATTTTGCAATACTTCGTAGGGTAAATATCTGTAAGTTAAAATAAAGATAGTACCTTATGGTTGGATCGCTATTTGAAGTAATCCATACACCAGCAAAATTGTTTGCATAGATTTTATTTTCTATAAATTGTCCTCTTCCTTTTTCATGGACATAGATTCCTCCAGTTTGCCCATGGTGGATTTCACAACGAACTACAGTAGGATTTGCATATGCTTTCACTTCAAAACCAGCTATTCTATTTCTATGTATGTTGCAACTTTCAAAATAACCCTAAACATAAGACCAGGGGAGAAGAAGAGGAAGGGGAGAGAGAATGTTGGGAGGCAAGGAGAAACAATAGGAAGAAATTATCTTTTGACTACCTACTTAATTGTAGGTTGTAATGAAACATGTCAGTACACAAGAATATGTAATACTATTAAAATTATTTATTTATTTATGGTGCTTTTTAGTCCCTGCAGTTTTCTAGGCAACATTTTGAGAAGTGGCTTGTTTTTGCTTTTCCCAGAGACAGGGATTGGCACAGTGGGCTTTGTGCCTAAGGCAAACCAAGAATTCAGTTTCCCAGTTTATAGCATGGTACTTTAACCACTATACTAAGCTGGCTAATATTTATTTCTATGGC
Organism: Laticauda laticaudata; assembly: GCA_004320025.1. Taxonomy (NCBI): domain Eukaryota; kingdom Metazoa; phylum Chordata; class Lepidosauria; order Squamata; family Elapidae; genus Laticauda; species Laticauda laticaudata. Next base: position 27,974 of record BHFT01040609.1, read on the forward strand.
ATGAAAATAATAAGAAAAATGTTATTGTATTCTTTCAAACCATCTGTTGCACCCTTAATAACAGTAGAATATATTAAGCCCTTTTTCAGTTGAAAAAAAGAGTCTTTATTTAATTCAACATAACCAACCCTTATTTTCTCAAGAAATGTTCATATAACAAAAATTATGTACTATAGCAGGGCTAAATAACCTTGGCTTACAAACTACATGCAGCTTCCAATCCTGTTTTTGCAACACTCAGAACTTATCTCCCAATTCTGCTGATTGAATTCCACAATACATTGCAGACTTTTTGGTGTGCTATTTTAATTTTTAAATATTAAGGCCAACATTTTCTGCCTCTTCCAGAGATGTCCCCATGTCATCACCAAGACTTGTGATCTCTAAAGGACAAGAAAAGCTCAATAGTGCAAAAAACTTTTTTTTGAAATATTTATATCCTTAGCCTGCGCAGCCGAGCTTGTTTCAAAAGATCTTTGGGATACTAGTACTTTTGAACATAAAATTTTTAAAATGCAGAAAATCCATTCAAATAGAGAACAACGTATTTGAAACAAAATTTTAAATCTTAAATCAAAACAACCAAAATTCCTCCAGATCTGTAACAAAGTGTGACTTTAATAAACTGACTTTTATCAGATTTTATTTTAGAGGAAAGTGTCAACATAGCCCCTTGATTATTAATTTGGAACAAAAGGATTTTACACTGACTTTGAATTAAAATTAGGTAAAATCACAACATGACTTGTCATAGTCTGCTGCTCTTTTTCTGAAGTCAAACATTCTGACTAGCAATAATATTTTGCAAGAAGCAGCATCAAAGCTTTGCAGTAGCATAAAGTTAGTAAATAAATATTGTTTCTGGCACCCAGGGAATATAATAAATATAATTTATATCAGAAATATGGGAGCTCATCAGGTTCTTGGCAATAATGTCCAATGTCTGAAATGAAAGAACCAACATGGAAGCACACTGAAAAGTAACTATTTATACTAGCAACCAAGAAATAGTTCCAACTAGTGATAAACTAACACAAATATTCTAAAAATGGCAATTTGTAATACATAAAGTCTTGTGTTGTGGCAGCACCAAGAAGCAGAAATTCAAATAATGCCACAGCCATCAAAATACTAAATATATCTGAATTGAAATTGTGGACAATTCCAATTCAATACATAAATAAAATATGATAGTTTCCCAGTTAAGTTAAGGTGTAATTGTAAAAAAAGCAAAACTAAGATATTGTGATAAGGGATTTATGCAAACATCATCCCAACTGTAACTGCATATCCGAATATAAAATTAAGAGAGAAAAAATTCATTAATTTCAAGCTTTCCACTGCTTGCAGTTCCCATTTTATGTCTTCTGGAATATAAAACAATGCCTTTGTAACCATGCTTGGAAAGAAAAAAAGAATAAAGAGAATTTGCAGTTATATTTTGAAATTGATACAATAGAAAAAAGCTGCCACATAATTTTTTAGTACAATTCTGAGCAAAAACTGAAGGATTGAAAATAGCTTTAGAAGAGTTTATATTTTAAGTGATCATTGACTATGTTTCTTAAATACAGAGAGAGTAATAGTTAAGAAACATAAGAATATCACGAAGGTAATTGTCTCCCAAGGTTCTTGACTTCATTTTTCCCTGCTAAACATACAATATACTTGTTCTATAAAAACTTTGGTAATGGAGACTAACGAACTAACGAACAAACACAGCTTGAATGTTCACAAAAGCTTCATTTTTCAAGAGACATACAAACAGATAAAAATCTGTCTTCAAACGCACCTATCTATATTTGTTTGTGTATTTATGCACATAGAGAAAAATACATTACCATGCCATGATCAAATGTAAAAACACCAACATCTCGCCCGTGATGAATGTGATTTCGTCTTATAATAGGGTTTCCGTGGTTTTTAACCCAAATCCCAGCTAATGCATTATTAGAAATCTCATTATCCTCATATATCCCCTGAAAGGTTAGAAAAGAATGTTTTAGGATGAGTTAAAATAGTTAAGAAAGAAAACAATAAAAAAATAGCAAAAAGAAAAATGGAAGAAGTGTTACCTGTGCATGATCTGTGATGTAGAGTCCAACATTTTCACAGTCACTTATGTTACAATGCTTGATAGTGGGACAAGCCCCTTGGCCACTAACACAAACTGCAGAACCAACTGAAAATGAAGTTTGTACATACAAAAAAATGAGGTAAGTGTTAGTCTTTCATAAAATATGTGAAACAAATACCATCAGTTATGCTTTTGCAATTGGAATAACTTGAATAGTTTTGGCCAATTATGTAATCTTGGCCTTTCAAAATACAACACTAAGCTAAATAAATTATATCTTGTAGAAGACAAAGAGCAGTATAACCATTTGTATAATACTAAATTAAGGATATATAAAATACTCTTGCTTTGAGCTCTGTGGAGTAGGAATACAACAAACCACCTCCTGTTCTGGAAGTCTGCCAGACCACTCCTAGAAGAGCTGGATTGGGATGAGCTGTAAGAAGCATAACACTTTCAAATATTCCCCAGAATGGAACTTTTGCACACCCCTACCATAAATTATCAGTTAGGGATACCTGGGAACAAGTGAACAAACATTTAAAAAAGTAAAGTTCTAAAAACCCAAAGACTATCATTTGGTGGAAAATTCATATCAGTACATTAAATTTCATCACCTGGGAAAGCAAGGTTCAATTGCACACATGAATACAGTTTAGAAATTATCTACAAATAATGTTTTCTACTTTTTAATTATTTTACAAAGAAATTACATACCTGTACAAGTACTTCGAATAATACAATGATCTATTATTGGACTGCAGTTAACTGTAATTTCTAAGCAATGGTGAGCATTGTGATGTTGTGCAGATTTGTCATCAGGGTTAAACTGAAATAACATACAGTAAATCCCTTTATTAGCTATTCATTTCTTTCAGTGCAACATGTTCAAAGCAAGTATTTGCCCATCTTTCTTCTTACCCTGATTGTCATGTAACCAACATAAGCATCCTCTGATCCCTCCATGAAGACAAAGGTTGAATCTCTTGTGTTTTCAATAATGACTTTATCTGCTACTTTCCCAGGAGCTTTACAAAAATATAAATTTTTAAAATAAATTACTATGTGAAAATTACAAACCATAGTTTCTATTACTAGTCCCTTTAAAAAGTAGTAACCCAAGACCTGCCATGTTTTTTTTGCAAGTTATATTGAACAGTTCAGATGTTCAAAATTGTTCAAATTGTTTGAATTTGAATTGTTCAAAAGTTCAAATTGTTTTAAGTCTATTGAGACATTCAGTGCAGTAACTTTATTTTACAAAAAAATTAAAAAATGTTTTTCCTCAGATTTAAGCCAGACATTAATTTTAGTTTTAATAGAAGGAACTATACCATCAATCAAAGCTCAAATGACAAATAATAACTTTCATACTGTGACATGACAAGCAAAGAGACAATCTTTGTGCTTGGCAAGATTTAAGAAAATACATAAAGAAAACCAGTCATGCAATGGATTAATATAACAACAGTGATGGTTGCTATTCTAATAATGATTAGTCACCTAACTGTATAGAGAACTCACAGTTAAGAACAACTATTCATAGAGTTCGCTCATAGAGTGAAGCCAATACTGACTTCACAACATAATCTCATTCAGGGCAGAGAAACAGAACACAGAATTGATTATAAAGTATTAAATAGTTCAAGCTGTTATATATTATGTAGAGAATTCTTTAAACCAAAATAAGTTACAATGGTACTCACATCTGCACTATGTTTAATCAAATGAATATCTATTTGAAAAACCACCAGAAGGAGCACAGTTATAATTAATTGTTTTAATTTTAATCTCAGCTGTGCTAATTTTGTCAAAAAAAAATCATGTCAGATAAATCTTATTGCGTTCTTTGACAAAGGAGCAAAATTAGCATCTTTAAACTAAAATAACATATTTAAAGACAAAAGGAAAATGTATTGACATTGAAATTGTATTCAACAGAGAAAAACAATGTAGCAAAAACACGCATGGAAACTTCCGTGGAAACTACAGAGACTTTCCATTGCAGAATAAAAAAGTAAAAAAACCCAACACAATTAGGTAATTTATAATAACATCATTGTTAAGGAAACTCCAGTTTATTTAGCTGATTCTTAATAAAGGATCAATAGAAAGACTTTAGCAACCAAAAATGCAGTATCAAGTATATGGGAGCCAAAAAATAAAGTGAATTAGTTTTATCAAAAGTGCAAAATATACATAAGGGGAAGAACAATAAAACAATCATCAAAAAGAGAAACTATTGCACAATAAGTGGGTTTATTTGAAATACTGGATTAAAAGGAAGGAGGTAAAGAATTTAAATGCTGGTCTCTTTCTAAGAAAGAAATCTGATGAGGCTGGACTATTGGGAAAGAGAAGAATGGGAGAGCTTATTCAAGTTTTAAATGTTTTCTCAGAAACAAAAACAAAACAATACGGAATGAAATGAAATAGAGTGCTGTCTGGAACTTTGGTATAATAAAAATAACTCATTAATTTATTGTCTTGATATTTCTCACATGACTATAAAGCAAGAGCTGTATTTATTGAAAGTTAAATATAATAGCCAATTAAAGCAAGTGATATTTAGATGTTTTTCAAATTAAATACCTGCACCAATCATCGTTATAGGAGATTCAATGTATATCCATTCATCTGTGTATATGCCCGAGTGAACAAAGATAAGTCCATCAAAGTGAGCTTCTTGAACACCACCTAGTGCATCTTCAATGGTGTCATAATACTAAAAGAAGACAAAGGAACTGTTTAGAGATAAATAGCTATTTTGAAAAACTATACTAGCAATCAATTAAGAGTGGTTTTAAAATGTACCAGCATGTTTTCTCTTCCTTTGTATCTTGCTGGGTTGCTATAGAAATGTTCAGCAAATCCTGGCTTTACATGGGCTCCTTTATACTAAAATTTGAGAAAAAAATATTAAGTATGGTAAAATGTACTTTTTGAGCTTCGCCAGAGAAAGAGAATTAATAACACACATGTTAAATATCGTATTGCAAAACTCCTGGACGTAATTCACATTATTTCAATACATCATTAATTGTGCTCAGTAAATAGTTCTAAATTTCAGGCTAGTTTAGTTCAAGAACAGATATGAAAAGAATTTGGTAGGAGTTAGGAAATAGACTTAATTAGAATCTTATAAGGGGCTTCCAACTTTAATAGGCAACACTGGACATAGGATATGGAAGTTTCCATAAAACTGCATGAAGAATGCAAAAAAAAATTATGCTTTTTGCTGTTATATTGTGTTACTGCTTAACACACACACACACATAAGACCACAAAAATGAGGAAGATATGAATAAGAGACTATGAATAAAGTGATTTTCTAAGAATTCTCAACCTGTTGAAATAGTCATATTAATTACTATTCATTTGTTTTATGTATCACTTTTCTTGATTTCACAAATTATGTGAGAACAGAAAGTATGTGTGTTGAATACCAAAGCTTCCCATTTTTGCAATCACTTTTGACTTAAATTCTTGAGTTCTCACTCAATGTTATTTATGTTTCATTATTATAGGTAGTCCTTCTTTGTAAATTGCCTCATTTAGCGACTGTTCACAGTTATGATGGTGATGAAAAAGTAATTTTATGACCAATAATCGCATTTACAACCTTTGTAGGGTTAGGGTTAAGAGCGGGGTCGCTAAATGAAGACTACCTGTATGCTACAATATAGGCATATATTTATTTTCTTTTTTTAAAAAAAAACTAATCTCTTTTATTCTTCCATACACTTTGATCAGTTCCTTCTAGTTTTTAAGTTTTTCTATTAATACGCTCCTAATAGAACGTTCTTCACAAAACAAAAAGGCATTCTTTTCTTTCCAGTTTAGTCCAACAAACTATGTATTAAATGCACCAAATAACATCTTAAGAATTATATTTCATCGACATAGAGATATGTAATTTGATTGTAATGAACTGAACCAGGGATTTAAGAAATAAAGCTATCATGCTAGTAAAAGCCAATCAAGATCTCAAAAGTATAAAATGATTGAAGAGGGAAAGAAAACTGTTGATTGTTCTTCAGCATTTTTAGTTTACTTTATTGTCATTGCACCTTGTACAATGAAATCAAACACCATCTTCGGTGCACATCATGACCATGACCATTTCAACCAATGTAAAAATGCAACATAAATAAGAAGGCTTTAAAAACATATATATACCAGTTGCTGAAAGCTTTCTTTCCAGGGATTTGGATGTTCGTATTCTTCTGGATTTATTTGATAGAATTTACCAGGTTCAGGATGCATCATTGGACGTGTATATTCAAATACTTCCATGTATAATCGTTTCCTGAATAAAGACATTATGAACAGAAAATTGTGAATAAATTTTAAGAGAACACAGATATAAACTTATACAGATAAAAATTGTATGAAATCACAGTCATTAAGAGTAGTTTTTGATATGAATTTATTTCAATATAAGGACAAACATGAACAAGGGATTAAGGTTATGGGTCTATAGAAGAATCTGGTTGACAGAAATAATTGTTCAACTCTTTTTTACTTTTTTTCCTTCACAAATTAATCTATCTTGCTATTAAAGATTCTTCCATAAAAGCAAAATGTGTTGGCTTTTCCTGGAATTCTAAATCAAAAATTAAACGAAGCAAGTGGCCAATCATAACTTGAGTAGAACTGCATGATGATTAGATATGAAATAATGCATTCTGCAGATACAATATATTACCCACTACAAAATAATCTTTTCTTAAATCAATGTCTGAGGAGGTGAAAGAACTTACACATTTTAGCACTGATTCATGATTTATTCTGTTTTCAAATTCATTAATATTAAGAGCTAGAGCTTTTATTAATTCTTTTACATGCTAGCTAAAATCAAGTTTTTATGACAAATGAATTGCTCTTTTACGTATTTATAGTCTGCTAAATATTTTTATTATAATTTTGTTTTAATGGCTTGTTTTATTTTATGTTTTTCCTGTGGCTGATTTTTTTCTTTTACAAATCTTTGTATTTGTTTAAAAACATCATTCAAAAAAACCTGCAGTCTTTACATCTCAGCAGGTGGCAGCATCTGGCCAATCTTATTTCAGCTTGGAAACTAAGCAGGACTGTAAAGCTACAGTGATGTGTCCCTTAAGTCATTAGTAGTAAAATCTAACTAAAGAAGTTTACTTAACAGTCAGTATTCAACATATATTGATATGTAGATAATCAGAACATTATTAGCATAATTTTACAATAGTGAAGACAAAATTTGAGAAAGCAAAAATCCTATTGACTATGGAGAATTCAGAAATCTTTTCTGAATTTTTTAACAGTATTTCCACAATTCTGAGTGTCGAAGTAGATTTCTATTTAAAAAATAGCAAAATCTCCATGATTGCCAAATTAGACTGACAGGATTCATTAAAGAAGAATAGGCATACAGTTTGAAATATGTGCCAAAATTTCTTACAATTCAAATATCTGTTTTCATTCAAGGTAATAAGAACAACTAACTAGGAATTCATTTTTCTTATGGTGCTTGATAACATGTAGTATATTTCAGAATAATTAAGAATTATCACTTACCACAAAATTGGATCATTAGCTAGCTCACTGAAGCGTTTACATACACACGCTGCTCTACAAAGATCTTGCTCTAGCAAGTATGAAAAGATTTTCAGAACCACTTCATCAGGTAATTTTTCTTGAAGATATTGTTCTGCAGGTGCTGCTATTAAAATACAAAATGTGAATAACAGGATTAAATTGTCTGGATTATTTTCATCAAGAAAGATCATAAACATCTTGTATCTTTCTTATATTCATGATCTGACTGAAAAGATTGTAAGAAGCAGCAGCCTGTAAGTTATTTGTCAAAACATAAAACATAGGTATGTGTCCAGCTTTATAAACTATAGAAATGATAAATTTTGAGTAAATTACAACAAACAACTATGCTTAGCAATCCACATGGACAGACAATGAACAACACTAAATTTCTGATTTTTAAAAATCTTCCTGATACTTGCACACGGCAGACAGAAATCACTCAAAATATTTGGATATTTCATAATTTCAAGTAAGGAGCCATCAAGGAAGGCAAGCTCATATTCCAAAATCTAGTCTCCACATTCCTGTATATTCATACCACTCAAGACATCCATGGCTGGTGGAGATCTCAAACAGTTTTTCTGCAATAGGAGAAACTAGCTTCTAGTTTAACTCCTAATTTAGTGAATAACTTTAACAGCAGACTTCTACACAAAGGGGACAATATGTAAGCAAACCCTTTATACTACAGAAGTTGAGTCAGTAGGATAATGATACATAGCCACCTTTGCTGATGGAGAACAAAGGAATACACAAAACAGGTTTGCTTGCAGCATAGTATTATATAAGATGAGAGCTTCTAAAGACATAGCATTCAGAGACTTGTATGAGTTCAGCTGTCTGGCTGATAGGAAAATATAGGAAGAGAAGGGGATAAAAAGTTAATTACAATGCCCAGAAGTTCCTAAAGGAATTCCTCATTCCAAATGAAATGCCCTTCTCAAAAACATTCATCTAGTGTAATGGCTTTATATATTATATTTTATTCCATTTGCTTGAGCTGCTTAAATGCAATAAAAATAATAAATAAGGGCATATTAAATAATGAAGCACATATATTACTCTTCAAATAAAATATCTCTGTAGCACTCAGTCAAAAGATTATAGACAAAGAGAGCAACTACGTTCTTAATATTTGTTTGATATTAATACTTTTATATGAATTGATTTGTTTAAAGTTTTGGGAATAAAAAAATCTCTGTGGCCAATTTACTGTAGGCAAGGTTTATGGGTTTTACTTTTTCCAGGTTCTCTTCCAGACTATTCTCGCTACTTGCACATATATCTGGCAACTGGCTGAAAAGGGGGGGGGAGGAATTGATGGGTGGGACTCCTGTTGCACAGAAGGACTTTGATAGTGAGATGAACAGCATATCAATTTAATGAATAAAATAAATTGCATAAATAACATTAGCTTTACTACAAAGATAATGTGCAGATACACATCAACTGAACAAACACTGTGCTAGACATTTATTCAACAGCACTGGCAATACTTCTGTGCAAATTAATGTATACCTACATCTTTGTATTATCAACCTGCAAAATAAAGCACCATGCAACATTCATGAAAATAATAATCTATGATGAACTCTAACTTCCTCAGAAGAACCACAGCATATAAAATAGGCTAGCAACATGCAATTGTTAAAATCTTCTGTCCACTATGTTTAACTGTTTATCTTTTATTTTTTAACTGTTTATGTTTAACTGTTTATGTTTTATGTTTATCCTTTCCCTATATAATGCCACCTAGTCTAAGCCAGCAATGGCAAGAATATGCTGCTGGTTTTTGCTGCAATCTGGCTAAGTACAATAAATTGAGGAAACAAGTAGGGCTAATCACAAGCCGAGGAATATCAGCTCAACTGGAGTGCTTGCAATAGCCTCAAAATGACACCTCTTGAAACAATTAAGTTGTCTCATGCTTGGAACATAATTTTAGAAAACACAATTCATACTCAGAACACTCAAAAACAGGTGTTTTGAGCTTGGAACATTTCAAGGTTACAGTGCTATAATCTTTATTATTTCTAGAGCAGTGGTGGTAATCAATTTTTTTTACCAGTTCTATGGGGGTAGCTTGGTGGTGTGGTTTGGTGGGCATGGCTTGGTGGGTGTGGCAGAGGAAGGATACTGTAAAATCTCCATTTCTACCCCATCCCACTAACCTGCTTTCCAGCTCCATTCTCTTGTGCAGGGCAACAAAAGAAGATCCAGCCAATCAGCTGGGACTCTGATCAGCTGGGACTCAGGAGGCAGCGAATAGATGGGGGCGGGGCCAACCAGAGGTGGTATTTACCGCTTCTCTGAACTACACAAGATTTCCACTACCAGTTTTCCAGAACCTGTCAGAACTGGCTGTACCACCTCTGCTCTAGAGGCTGAGATTTTTCTATTTACTTCTAAAATGACTCATAGGATTGCACTTTTCAGAAGTGCCATTAACTGCATCTATCAGTTAAAAATCTTTCTCATCTACATGGCAAACAGAACTACTTGCTACACATAGATCTTACTGTTATCTTGTTTGACATTAAAATCAGATTTCTTAAAACAAAGAAGTCTAAAGTCAGCATCCTATTTGCTTTTCATTTAAAAAATTCAAAGGAAATGTGGATTTTTTTTACACAGCACTCCATCCTATAAAACAGGGATTACCTGATAAATCCTGTAATTTTCCAGATACTCTGGCCCGTTTTGCTCGATGGCCAAAATTTTCTGTCGCTGAAGTAGAAGCACCCTGACAAGAAAAAGTAAAAACATTTTAAGCATCTCTTCTCGCTACTAGATTCAGTCAAGCATCCCAACCAATCTTCTTCAAATTTTATTGATATTGGTATTCTGATATATGCTCCCTTCACAACATTCTCTGGACTAGATTATGCCCAGTTGTTATTTATCTACTCCAAAAAATTTCTTTTTTAAATACCTCCATATTGCTCTTTGCAGGACAAGCTGTTCTTTTAGGTAAAAGAGTTTTTCTGCGAAGTTGGTATGGACTATTTTGTGCACCAGGACCCGATTCTTCTGCAACCATATCTGCAGGTACATCATCATCTACCAAGAAACAAAGAACACATAAGAGATTGTCACACAAAAATAACTTATCATTTTATCATATTAGGAAAAACTTTTCTGTTTGTAATTAAATTATAGGAAGTCAAAGCTGATGTATTAATACAGATATCAGTCACATGTCCATCTTGGTTAAATGTGATGCTGCATATTGATATTTAATATTAGTATACATGACTACACTGTATTCATATACTTTAAACTTTTGAAATCCTTATATTAACAGAGAAATACACTTTACAAATAAACTATATAGAATGTTTCAATTGCAGTAATAAAGATTTGTTAGCTCTTCAGAACCCTTCAGATACCACAAAAATGGTTTTGCTGCAGTATTGAATAGAAGGGACCTTGGAGGTCTTTTAGTCCAGCCCCCTGATCAAGCAGGGGAACCTATACTGTTTCAGATAAATGGCTGTCTAATGTCTTCTGAAAAACCTCCAGCGATGGAGCATCCACGATTTCTGAAGGCAAGCTATTCCATTGGTTATTTGTCCTCACTATTAGTTTTTCCTTAAGTTTCTCCTTAATTCCAGGTTGCTTCTCTCTTTGGTTAGTTTCCAACCATTGTTTCTTGTCCTTCCCTCTAATGCTTTGTAGAATAATTTGACCCCCTCTTTGTGGCAGCCTTCAAAGACTGGAATACTATTATATCACCCCTAATTCTTCCTTTCTTTAGACTAACCAAACCCCAAAACAGGAAAGTAAATGCTACTCTAGTAGCCTGGGCTTTTTCTTGAAAAGCCAGAAATTCTGAAACAAATGAATAATTCTGATATAAGGAAATGTCTTTGAGTTGTTAAATCAGTGGTGATCTAACATTTTAAACTGAGAATTGGCCTGCAGCAGCTTACAATAGAATATACACAGTGATATACCTCAAGTTTACTTATCTATTGAGTACACACAAGGCAACACAAAAGTTGGGAGCACAAGATGTTTCTGTTTTTAATTCACAAATATATATTAAAACTAAATTTTCCCCAGAGAGCATTGTAGTCCTCTAGTCTTTTATGCAGTCTGCAGTGAAATAGATGGCACTTTCAAATTTATAGGATCCAACCTGGGTCGGTCATGGCAGTGGTCCCCAACCTTTTTTGTACCAGGGACCAATTTCATCCAGAAACACTTTTTCAAGGACCGGCAAAATCAATTCTTTCCAATAGTAAAGGGCTTCTTTACTATTTCTTTACTAATTTGTATAAAAATATATATAAAATTAGTACTAATAAGTATCTTTGTGGCCCGGTACAAAATGATCCACGGACCGGTATCGGTCTAGGGCCTGGTGGTTGGGGACCCCTGGGTCATGGGGACCAGAGGTTTAGTGAGAGAGAAGTTCCCTGAGGATGGGGCACCAACCTGAGTCTGAAAGCTCGGAAGACTAAACCTCTGGTGACCAACCCAGATTGGATCTTGTGACGTTATCCTGGAACATATACATTTGCCTTGATTCATGACTCTCAATTTTTTGCAATTATTTTAAATATTAATTTTAATTCAAAGAAGTGCTGAATGTATATTTCAGAGTATATTAATCTTTCGCTATTAACTGTTAAGTTAAAATAGGCAAGAAAATGGTGATCATCCAAGACAAGTTCAAATCACCAGGAGCAGCCAGATTACATCTCAGTGTTCTGAAGGAATTGGCAGATGTGATCTCAGAACCACTGAATTATATATTTCAGAGATCCTAAAGCACTAGGGAACTACCAGAGGACTGAAAAAGAGCTAATGTAGTTCCCATCTTCAAAAAAAAAAAAGGGGGGGGGAATACATTCAGGAAACTACAGACCTATCAGCCTGACCTTAATACCTAGGAGGNGGGGGGGGGGGGGAATAGATCCAGGAAACTACAGACCTATCAGCCTGACCTTAATACCTGGGAAGATTCTGGAAAAGATTATCAAGCAATGAATCAGTGAAAACCTGGAAGCAAGTAAAGTCATAAGCAAAAGCCAACATGGGTTTGTCAAAAACAGATCATGTCAGACAAATTTTATTGCATTTTTTGACAAGGTGACAAAATTAGTGGACCAGAAGTATGTTGTGGATATAATTTACTTGGATTTCAGCAAGACACTTGACAAAGTAGATCACAATCTACTACTTGATAAGATAGAAAAATGTGGGTTAGACAAAATCATCACCAGATGGATTCATAACTGGCTGACCAACTGCATACAACAAGTAGGGAGTATGGAGGAATATATGCAGTGGGGTACCCCAAGGCTCTGTTTTGGGACCAGTACTCTTCATCATCTTCATCAATTATTTGGATGAGGGGTTAGATGGGGAACTCATTAAATTTGCAGATAACACCAAGCTGGCAGGAATAACCAACACTCCAGAAGATAGGCTTAAGATTCAGAAGGATCTTGACAGACTTGAATATTGGGCACTATCTAACAAAATGAAATTCAGTGGTGAAAAAAGCAAGGTTCTATATTTAGGCAAGAAAAACCAGGTACAGTGCTTTTTGCAAGTCATTTTGCAATATATGACTTTATATTTTGCAGTATAGGTGATACCTCTCTCAATAGTAGTAATTATGTGAGAGATCTTGGAGTCCTAGTGGACAATCACATCACTGTTCTAGGTTGCATTAACAGAGGGATAGAATCAAGATCATGTGAAGTGTCAATACCACTTTATAATACCTTGGTAAGGCCACACTTGGAACCCTGCCTCCAGTTTTGGTCACAACGATGTAAAAAAAAATGTTGAGACTCTAGAAAGAGTTCAGAGAAGAGCAACAATGATTAGGGGACTGGAGGCTAAAACATAAAGAACAGTTGCTGGAATTGGGTATGTCTAGTTTAATGAAAAGAAGAACTGGGGTGACATGATAGCAGTGTTATAGCAGTTCCGATATCTCAGGGGTTGCTATAAAGAAGAGGCAGTCAAGCTATTCTGCAAAGCACCTGAGGGCAGGACAAGAAGCAATGGATGAAAACAAATCAGGGAGAGAAGCAACCTAGAATTAAGAAGAAATTTCCTGACAGAACAATTGACCAGTGGAACAACTTGCCTCCAGAAGTTGTGAATTCTCTCAAACACTGGAAGTTTTTAAGAAGAAATTGGACAACCATTTGTCTGAAATGGTAGATGGTTTACAGCCTTGGTAGGGGTTGGATTAGAAGACCTCCAAGGTCCCTTCCTACTCTGTTATTCTATTCTGTTCTATTCTAAACACCACCATTTGCATACCTTTCAGTGATATTATCTTTGATCTAGTTTCAGAAATGATTGGGATATATTTAATTATGGGATTAACAGCAGGATTAATACCAGACCTACAATCAAACAGTAAGCAACAGCCTAAACAAGGAAGAAAACAAATCTCCCACCAATAATGACAGTGCAAGCCACTTGTCCGTAAACAGAGAGCAAACCCCACTCTCTTTTAGCACGGAAGAGTGAAGATGTTACTTAATTGGGTAATGAAACATCTGTAAGGAAACAACCAAGTTCAGACAGGACCAAAGATTCTACAGTTAATTGTAGTTCTTTATCACGACCATTTCCATGCCATTCCAAAACAAATCTGATAAACAAAGAACAGCAAAGTAAGTTTAAAAATATTCAAACAATAACAATATATATTACAATAAGCTAATCAGGGCTAGATGCTCAGGAGAAATTTAACACTCCCATAAATTCCCTCTCCTGGAGAGATTTTCACTTTTTGCAGAAAATGAAAAGGGAGGAAGTGATGCTTACATATACCATGGCAAGTGGGTCAGCAGGAAGGATAATCCCATTGAGGAAACTACAGATGGAGATGGAATTCCTTCAGAGATGGCAACTACACAAGAGCTGATTGGCTAAGTTCTTCCAGGATAGGCTGATTCACTTGAGAACAGCTGGTCTTGGGGTTGACCATGAAATGCCAATTGCTGATTTCTAATTAAGCAGCATTGAACACCTCATGTTTTAGGCTGGGTATTATTAAATAATACTTTTAAATATATTTTGCTTTAGATTAGTTTTCAGATCCAGTAAAGTCAACCACTCCAAAACTGGAGTGAGTCTCTGGAAAGCTACTCCTCTAGCCTCTCTTCTCTTATACAAACTGATGCTTCTAACTTGGCGTGACATGTTGATATCACGTGACATATCATGACATTTTTGCCTTCAGGGAGCTGGGGTGGGTGCGGCCTCTGTATGACGCATCCAGCCTGTTTGATACCCTGTTCTAAAAGAATACCAAAGGAGAGACTGGGAATCTGAGAGCCCAATTAAATTAATTTTATTATTATCTTAAGGAGTTTTGTAATTTGCATCTGTTTATCTCAAAGAGGACTGAGTTTACATGGAAGATTTGGGGTTTTTTTTTTAAATCACTGAGATTGCTAATTCATCATGAACATATTCAAAGCGCAGAAATCAGTCAACAGGTTTGAATCAAAATCAACTATTTCTGTATCTTTGACTTATGGGTGGTCACAGAACTGCCAAGATATCCTGATGTATAGTAGGTAGTACTGATGGAGTCCTAGGGTGAATTAACATTTAAATAAACAAGGTCAGTGAAGATCTTCTCTTTCTTTTCCTCCCTTAGCCTCCCATATATCTGATAACCAGCCTCTTTAAAACTTAGTCTTAAAGAATGTTTTGCATACCTTCCTTAATGACTGTGTATTAACAAGAAGCACCCAGTAAACTCAGGCCATAAACTTAATCATTCAATGAGCTGACCCAATGATCCTCCCAACCTTTAGACTTCTCATTCAGCTCACAGTGCATTTTTGGTCATTCCAGACAGAGACACTGGTCCTGCAATGAGCAACCACTTCTCAAAATCCTTTGGGAATCTGCTGAGTCTTCCTTTACTTAGTTCACTCATAGTTGTTCAGTAATTTTAACAGTGCAAAGTAATTAATCATGACTGGAAAAGCAGCAGATGCCACTTTGCATGCAGTTCATTGCAATGCTAAATATGACATTTCTAACTTGTTTTGACTTTAAAAATTTTTCATACCATTATCAATGCAATATTTTCCCATTAGGGGAGCAGAAGTCAAAATTTAGCAACGATTATTCCTGAATGTAAATTGGTTTGTTCTTTTTATTTATTACTGCACTTTAGTTTATGGTACAGGCATTCAAACATGCCCATACTGTGATTTAGAGTAAGTTATATTAAGGAAAGCGAGGAAAGAAGGAACAATTAATGTACAAAAAAGTTGATCACTGTTGGATCCATGCAAAATAAAAAATTCCAGTATGTTTATTTTAGATTCAAGTGTACTAATAATCATTTTCAACAGAAAACTTTTAAAGTTTAGTAAGGAAAAATCATGAAGTAATTAAATAGTGGGTTCTATTAACCAGAACAAATAATTAGAAGCACTGTACTGACAGAATCATTATTCATTTCAACTCAGAAAAAGAAGAAATAATCCCCTTTCTACAGTTACTGAAAGATGTTGGAAATAAAGAACAGGAGGCAACTAGTCATTATGTCATGGAGAACTGTGAAAATTCTAGATGAGGTATTTTTCCCAAAAGGATAAATGATGAGCCAGAACAAGCAAATGGCATCTCAGAAGTTAATTCAGATGATATTTTCTGAAAAATTAATTCATCTAGAATCCCATGTAGTGCATAACATCTTGAATATGAAGCTAAACTTATAAAGTTCTAGATCAGTGGTGTCAAACCTGCGGTCCCCAGGCCATACGTATCACATGCTGGCCACGCTCACCCCCCCCACACCCTGGTTCAGCAAAGGGGAAAAAGAGTTGTGATACATCACATGATGACAACATGACAACACAAGTTTGGCATCCCTGTTCTAGATCAACTGAGAGACTATGGTTTAAAGTTATTTATGGACAAGTCAGATAAAAGGAAATCTCAATAAGCTGTAAATAAATTTTTGAGGTCATTTTTAGAAATTATTATTTTGGTTCATCACACTGCCTGCTGTTTGGACTGGAAGTGGTTCTACTTCTATTTTGCAGGTTGTTATATTTTATTATTTTCTTCAGTTCTTATTATTACTGCCATATGATTTAGAATTTTACAAGGTAAATATAACAATTATTCTTTGTTTGTTGGCAAGTGTCTACCTATTCCAACATAAACATAATATCTACTTTTGTGGAACAAAAAATAATTTTCAAAGCTTGCAAACATTAATTGTGAATTATTCCCACTTATAGTTCCAAAAATATCAAAATTATGATCATCACAAGCTTTATTAAAGGTCTACCCATCAGAATAAACACAGTGTTTCCTGGAATAATCACCAGATATATATGCAATGTTCTGCCATGGTATGTCCATGCACAGTGACAGGTTTATGAAGTTTTGTATGCTGAACATTTATTAATCATGGATGCAAAACAGGCTATCAATTAAGAATGCGAGAAGCTATTTATTAGCCTATGAAATGCCCTCCCTGTGAACTACTCTACATCTAGCATTACACCCACATATATTCCCAGGCCATGCTGTGTATCTATTTTTATACTAAACACCCATGCAGTGTTTAAATATGAAGTTCAGCAGGTTCAGTGTACACAGCTGATTATCAGCTTTATGCTGATGACTGTTTCTGTTTCTACAAATAAGCTATGAAATGTTATTTTTTTTTATTGTATTGTTTTTAACTCATTTTATCCAGGTTGGGATGTACCCAATTTAGAGACACTTGCCACAATTATAGGAAAATAAAAATATAAAAAAGAATAATGTCATTTAATGTATGTTCCTTTTTTTTCTCCTTTTAATAAAAAAAAATTAATATGGAGAAGGCTGATGAATACATATTAATACAAATTTATTAAATATATTCTCTTCCTTGTAGTCTATACTTAGCCAACCTGACTATAAATGCCACAGATAAATATATATAAAAATAATGATTATATTCTGCCAGGTATATGTTATTAGCATAGTGGCATAGTGACATATATATTTGTCATGTGGTCCCTGGTTTCTGAATGCTGTGAAAGTTGTGTCAAAGGCTGTTGTGTAGCACTTCTGGGTGTCACAAAAGGAGATAAACAGCCCAGGATGTGATGGCCTCCAAAGCTAGTTCCCGCCCTATTTGAAGACACACACTGACAGTCTTGCTTTTTAAGCCAGTATTTAAGCTACTTTTTTTCTAAAGAAAAAATCCTAATACAATTCATTTAGATTCAGACAGTGATTTTATTTAAAAAAAATATGTAACATTTCTTCTACTGAAGGTTTTGCTATAAGTTTAAGGAACAAATTTTAAATTATTACACATTATTATTATTGTTGTTGTTGTTTTGCTTTTTTTGCTTCTACATACAGCACATTATTTTACACTTTTTTCAAGGTACTCGGAGTGCATGAGATTTCACAAACACAAACCCTATATTCCTCTACTATATTCCTATTGACTGAACCTTGCATCTGGGGAAGGTTTTTTTGGTAGAGCAAAGATTGGCAGACCCTGGACCTGTGGATTTTTTCTTTAAAAAAAAAAAAAGNAAGATTGGCAGACCCTGGACCTGTGGATTTTTTCTTTAAAAAAAAAAAAGGATCTATGAAATCCATCAACCTTATACAAACATTTAAAAGTGAAGATTTCTGAGCTGAGAATTTCGTTTGAGAGTTAGAAGTGAATGACTTTTATATACACAAGTGTCAACCCTTAATTAGCCAAATTATGTTTCAGCATGGCAGAAATGTTTTCTTGTTGCTTCTTCTTTTTCTGCAATTAACAACACTGAAATGTACTACAAACCACCAAGGGGATGATCATTAAATCTTGGATTATTTTCTGATATAGCAAACAAACTATAGATTACTATAATGTACTATATATTCTGAATTAGCCATAGCTGACAATTAATATATACTAAACAATAAATGGCCTGTTGACTCATCCTTTTATGTGCCATAATTGGGCTGGCCATAATGGCCAGAAATGTGGGAATAAAACTTCTCCAAATATGGTGGAAATTTCAATTCCACAGGAATTCCAGATCTTTTTTTTTTTTTAACATATGCTTTAATTCATAATGGATTTGAGGTGGCTTAATTCAAAAAATTGTTGCAGTATAATGCATTGGGAATGGGAGCAACTTGTAACTTCCTGCCTTCCCTTATGATTTTGCTTGTGGAAAGCTGGCAGGAAGCATCAGTAACCATGATCCTCTGCCCATCTAATTTTGTGATAAAACTGCTCTGAACATAGTGGAAATTTCAATTCCATGGGAGCAATGGATTTTTTTAACACATTATTTCAGTTAGCAGATTTGAGGGACCTTGATTTAAACATTATAATGCACCATTTTAGCTACCTGAAGAGTACAAATAGGAGAGTTTTGGTACTATAGGTATATTTTTGACCAGCCAGTACATTTTGTAATTCCTACATTCCAACCAGACCAACCAAACAGGAAAAAGTGATTCTCATAATACATGCACATTTCTGTTGATTCATGCTCTTATTCAGAGCAGGAGTGCAGCCAAAATCTACAATTGCTGCTCTATTTATCAAGAAAACCTTTGTAAGCCACAAACTGTCAGTACTTGGTGTGGGAAAATGTCAAGCACAGCAGGAAAGCTTCCTCCTCCCCAAACAGCTTCCAGCTTCAATCCCCGCCAGCATCAAAGGGTGAAGAAAGCTCTCTTATTCATTCTTGAAGAACCTGATAGTCATAAAACTGTGCTTAACTTTTTAAATGTTGAGTATAGCAGAAAAATACTTTTTACAGGAAGTCCTTGTATCTTAGTGCCTGTGGGTTCTCTAGGAAATAATAATGGGAAAAAATCCAGATCCTTATCAAAAGAAGTAAATAAGTAAAATTAAATATGAAACATTTAAGTGAAATATTTTCATATGTTCTAATTTGAGGAATAATAAACTATCAAAACCAGGGCAAGTTTTCAACTGAAGAGAATATATGTGGTTCTGTGTAGAATGGTGGACTTTTTGATGCTCTCTGAGTATTGATGCAACTCTGAGTGTGTTGAACACCAACACACAGTCAGAAGACACAATGACACAATACCATAATCAAGGAACTAACAAGGAGAAAAAAACCACATGGGCAGGGCATATTACTATATAGAAACAGAGAGTAAATCCCACACTCACTAGCACTGATGTTACATAATTGGGTAATGAAACCTCTGCAAGCAAATAACTAAGCTCAGAGAATACCAAAGATGTTTGGTGTATGTTTTGTCATTGATCCAGTACTGTATTTTCCTTAAGGAAAGGAAGTCTAGCCTGGCAGTCTAAAATTTCAGGTCTCCATACTTTAAATAAATTACCTGTTTTTATCTCTTCCGCTGAATGTGTAACAACTTATTGGTGGTTCTATCTCTTCTCACCACTTTGCAGACCTATGTCAGATACAGGAGCCCAACTACATTTTCATTTGTAATTTTTCAGTTCCACTGTGGCAATAACTGTTTATCACTCTTCAGTGCCTGGAGAAAGATAGGGGCGCCTATTTTTCATGTCTCAAAATGTTCCTAGCAATCATTTTGCTGTTTCACACAAGTCACACAAAGTAAGAGCTCACCTACATTTTGCCAGTAATTATGAGAGGAAAGCAAGATGTTTATGCTATCACTGCATCCTTAAGAGTATAATCATTCCCAGATATCAAAATCCTACAGAATCTTTTGATAATAGAATGCTGTGATAAAAATGCTCTGTGAAGCATGCAAGATAATTGCTCATCTCATACTTGGGACCATGATTATGAAATTTTGTTCTTCCACCCAGACACACTGTAGACTAATCTGTTTTGGAAGAAGCTTGCATGCTGTTGGCAGAAGGCCAATAGTTAGTTTGAGCTTTCTCTTATATTCAGCATTGTAACTACAACCTAAGTGACTCCGAGGCAACAAATATGTGGCGATCTTAGTGGTGGATGATTCATTGTCATAATGATCCAGTTTCTAGTAAGCTTCAGTGATGAATAGTTTACAGAACTGCATACAAGCTGTTTCATCCCATTTGTGTTTGTTGGAAGTTACGATTCACCCCTCTCCTAGGAAAAGAAAAGAAATTTTAAAATATCAAAAGGGAAAAAAAATTCTCCTAAAAGAAAGGAGAAGTGGAAAATACAAGCAGGAATCCAGCTCCCAGACTATGGCCCCCACCTTGTCAAGTAGGGCCATCGAAATAATTAGAGCTAGCCTACTTTTCACAAAGAAAGGATAAAATTACACCACGGGATACAGAGAAAAAGCCTACAAATTAACTAAGATCATTTCCCATAGAAATCAAATAGATGGCAAGCTATAAAACTTGTAAAATATAGCAAAGGCAAAACTCTCAAAGGAAAAGGAAATTTTATTTAATTTAATTTGATTTGTCAATCATTTACAAGATAATAGGTATAAGAATAACCATAGTTATGAATACATGAAATGGATACATATAAGAAAAATAAATAAATAAATAAAAAAGAAAAGGAAAGGAAATATAAAAAACCTCAGACACATGAGAAAAGGAAATACTCACCAAAACACACTCATAAAACATGGCAGGAAGGAAGATTTACCAAAAGGCATAACAGAAAATCAGGATATTGCAACCAGGTGCAAAGTGATAGCTACAAAGGATCAAGGAAAAACAGAGATTGGACTATAAAACAATTATTCCTACCAAGATCCCAGGAAGAGATCCCAATCTCAAGACAGGAACTCATCACACACACACAAATCAAAGACTTCAAGGGTTCACACTTACAAGGATCTGAAGGGTATAAGAAAGGGGTTTTCCTACTCACAAGATTAGATTAGTCTCAGGAACGCTGTATAATATTTTTCTTACCTGCCTTCTTATTAATAAACTGATTCTGACTTCCAATGCATCTGACCAATCATTTTGCAGTAAAATCTCCCAGCCGGAAAATTTGAATTCACAAAGGAAAAAGCTTTGTCCTTTTTCTTAAAGGGCAAGGCTCCCTTTACCTTTCAACATGTTGATGGAGGAAAAAGAGTATAAAAAATTCTGTGCTAGGATTTCAAATTAAAGTTATGCAATGTCACCATACATATATGCACACACATATTTGGAAGAGATGTTCTCTAGAACATGTTGACATGGAAGAATAAATTGTAGTTACTCTTCAAAATAAAATCTATAGAAAAGCCAGGAACAGTTTTTGAAGAGGAAGCAGAGTGTAATGGAGGACATTGAATATAATAAGATAGAAACCACATTTATATACTACGTCACAGAACCACAGTGGGAGGAAATAGCAGTGCCAAAAGTATATTAACACCAGAACTATAGCCTATGCCTTTTACCAAAACTTGACAAGTCATCTTGGAATGAAGAAATTCAAACGGAAAGTGTTGTAATAATGGGAAAAATCAACTTGCCTTACATCATCAGTTAGATTTATGTAAGTTCAGGAGAAAGAAAGATAAAGTAAGTGCTTGCCTTTGAGTGGTTATTCAAAGGACATTGTATTTGATAATAATTATGCAGTTATTAATAACTATGTGGATATAATTCCAACTATGTGGAATAATTCCAAACAACAGGAATTATTCATGAATTAATATGAGATGCATATTTTATTGAGCCAGCAAGCAATTCACATGTATTTACAAGTTCAATTTAAATGGCAATGGAAACTTGCCCAGAAAGTTATTGTTAAAGACAACACTTCTAAAAAAATAAGAGGATTAAGTATGAGGAAGCTAAAGAAGTATTCTAGTTCATTATAATTTAAAATCACAATAACAAAAACTCATACAAAATGAAGAATGCTATTCAAAAGAATGCCTGTCAGATTAACCAAATGCATAAATACACTAAACTTGCAAACAATAGACATGGTAACACTGTTCCTAGCACAACATGTATGCAGCAGTTATCAAAGAAGATAAAAAGAAAGCCTCATTGTTCTAGACCAATAGCGATGGAAAATCTCCTTACATGCTTGAAGAAATAAAGCAGTTCCTGAAGGTGAGAGACCTGGGGATGGTTGATCCTGAAAGGCTTCCCTTGAGTCTGTTCCCTTATGTAAATGGGATTCTTCTACAAGGTAAGTTCCTCCTTTCTAGAATGAATCCCCTTCATCTATAATAGGATGTCAAACTCACGGCCCACAGGCCAGATGCATCATGCACTGGCCATACCCTCCCCTGGTTTATCGAAGTGGGAAAAAGTTGCACTACTTCATGTGATTACGTGTCATCACGAGTTTGACATCCCTGATCTATAACAATTATGTTAATAATATGAAACTTGTCCAAATTATTTTACTCAGAACTTGTATATATTGGTCCAATTCTATAATAATTACAGGCAGGTGATAAGAACACACAATCCCAGAATGGGTCACATGAAAAAGGGAAAAAATGTGAGAAAATAGTGTGCAGCTGGTCCTCAATTTATGATCACAATTGAGCCCAAAATTTCTGTTATGAGAGAAGAGATTTGTGAGTTTTTAATGACCTTCCTATCACAGCTGTTAAGTGAGTCACTGCAGTTGTTAGGTTAGTAACAAAGTTGTTAAGTGAATCTGGCTTCCCCATTGATTTTGCTTGTTAGAAGGTTGCAAAACAGTATCACGCGTCCCCAGGACACTGCAACTGTTCTAAATATGAACCAGTTGCGGAGCATCTGAATTTTGATCTTGGGACCATGGAGATGTTGCAATGGTCATAAATGTGAAAAATTGTCATAAGCCACTTTTTTCAGTGCTATTGTAACTTTGAACAGTCACTAAATGAACTGTTGTATGTTGAGGATTACCTGTACAAACATTCAAAAGCAAAGCTGGAAATGTGCAGAACTCAGATACATGAGCTTTGCTATTTCAAAGTCTTGTGTTAATTATAATCACAAGATGATTGTGGCAAATATTATTTTTCTTCTTCCTGAAGTACTTTGCGAAGAAACTCATCTTCCTTCATCAGCTGCATATAATATAATATTAGCAGGTGTATAAGTAACAAACAGAGGTGGGATTCAATTTTTTTAGCAACTGGTTCTGTGGGCATGGCTTAGTTGGTAGGCATGGCTTGGTGGACATGTGCCTGGCTGGGCATGGCCAACTCAATATCATTCACATCAAGGCACGCATTTCCTTGCCTGGCCTCTCATGACTGTGGGGATGCTGCAACAGACATAAGTTTAAAAAACGGTCATAAATCACTTTTTTCAGTGCCATTGTAACTTTGAATGCTCACTCCACACAAGCAAAGTACCAGCAAAGGAGGCAAAAAATCTCCAGAAAAGTTCCTGAGTCAGGAAGTCTAGTCCTGCCAAGAATGTAATAAGAGTTATTGGAGAGGCGGTTTCTGTAAGCAACACCAGAATGTTTCCTTCCTGCCTTCCTTACAGGATTAGGCCAGTAATTTCTTCTAACAACCGGTTCTCTGAACTGCTTAGAATGTTAACAGCTGGTTCCAGAGAATAGGTGTGAACCTGTAGAATACCACCCTTGGTAACAAAGCAGTGTAAGATGAAACTGAAAGTTTAAGGAGTTGAGAGCAGAAAAAATTCTCAAGTCGCTTTCCTCCCAATTACATTTTGTTGATAGCAATAGCACTTAGATTTATATACTACTTCACAGTCCTCTCTAAGTGGTTTGTGGAGTCAGTATATTGCCCCCAGCAACAATCTGGATCCTCATTTTACCGACCTCGGAAGGATAGAAGGTGGAGGCAACCTTGAGCCAGTGAGAATCGATCTGTCGAACTGCTGGCAGTAGGCAATCAGCAGAAGTAGCCTTCAGTACTGAATTCTAACTATTGCGCCACTATGGCTCATAATGAATTCTTGATGAAGTCTTTCTCTTGGAGAGCATCTAGCAATGTAACATCAATTCATTTCAACCAATTAAGCTTAGCTATAGTATCGATAGCTATGTTATGGTTCCAAGATGGCTGCCATGTGATAGCCCTTTTAGTGAGCTCTTTATCCTCCTACTATACTATCGCTGCTTTTATATGGTTGTAAAATAGTTTGTTCTTATATATTATTATTTATAAGTTAGTAAACTTAGTTTTATTTTATTTAGGAGCAGTAATTTTAGGCTTTTAGACCTAGGATTAGATAGGATTATGTTTTTAAACTATGAACTCTGGAACTTATCAGCCTGAAGCATTACAAGCATTTGCTCATGAAATGCTTCAGCTTCAAGCATTTTCCGATGAAGTGGGAGTATGTTTTTAAATCTTTTAAAGTAAACCACTCAAGGATGCAGAAACAAAAGCTAACAGAAAAAGCAAAAAGAGCTGTGAAACAAAAATCTAAAAGGAGGCATAAATTGGAAACACAGCTGGGAGGAAACCGTAAACACAACATGGCAGAAATGACACCTAGACAACCAAAGATAAAGGACTTGTTTCAGATAATGGATACTGCAAATGGATCCATGCCCAGTGTCCTGGAATGAAGAGGAGTGCTGGAGGGGTAATACCTCCATAAAAAACCTTGGTCCAGTTGGCCCGGCTGGTAGCACCTCATAAGGGTCCCTTTTCAGGGTTACAGAAGAAGTTGGCCAATGGTTTTGAAGGCAAAAGAGGGCTTTATGCCCCAATGGCAGATAAAACGGTAGAACCATCTTCTAGGAGAAGGGAAACTCTGATTTCAAACTGTTCTGACCCAGGCTTCGTCAAACTTAATAAAACACAAACTTATTTAAAAAGCAAAACCTATTTTAATGCAATGCTGGGAATTACTTGCATTCTCAGCCAGAACTAATTATAAACAGTTCCCCCAGATAAGAGCACGCCTTTCAGTGCTGCAGAATGCTGCCAAAAAACAGAAGTCCAATTAATTATAACATAAACCAACCAAAGTCCCCCCCCAAAAAACGACCAGAATACACAGAGCTTCAAGGAGGGCTCAGAATCGATTGAACTGCTTTGCTTCCTGTGAAGCTTTCATCATTGAGGTCTGACTTTTATCTCTTATGGGAGGGCAATCAACTCCCAGCTTTACTCCCCAGTTCTCCCTTCTGCTTCAGCTGCTCTCGCCTTCTAACAGCTCTGTGCACATGCGCACTGGGAACAGGCTCCCCGGGGTCCTCTGCTTCGCTGCTGCCAGATTCCGAAGGCTTAGAAGCAGCACCCCACTCCCAGACGATCCTGGCCCCATCCCTGCATTGAATGCAGGAGCCTCATTCAAGTCCTCTCCAGACTCCCTGCCTGGTCCCATTTCTTCCTCACTGTCCGACTCTGCTGCCGTCTGTACCGGCTGCCGGCGAACCACAACACAATCCTCCACTTCCTTGTGGCTATGTGTATAATTGGAAAAGGCTTCAGGAATCAACTTCAAGGCAAAATCCAGAGCTGGAGTTGGAGTCCTAGAACCAGTTAATGACTGTGTACAATCACATTCTGGTAACTCCTGCGACATAGCTGAAACTAATTGTATCGGCTCTGCTGTTCCACTGGACTATTTCAGCGACATGGAGAGGGGGGATTCACTGCTTGGATAACAGTTTATTCTCCATGATAAATTATCCAGGCCTTGTACTCTGGAGAGGACACTCCAGCTTTGTATACAGCATTGAAACAACACGGGAAGTGGCGGTTATCACTTATAAGTCTTTGCTTGATTAGCACAGAGTGTGACACCAGGGGCTACTTTTGATGGTGGGAGAGTTCATCGTATCTCATTGGGCAGCTACCACCTGCCTCAAGCTGGGCAGCCCCCAGCCAATAAGGTGCTGCCCAGCCACGGTCTGTTAACCTCACAGGATACATGGGGTTTAGGGGAAAGCCGACAAGCAGATCAATAATCCTGCATCATGCAACAAACTTAAGAAAACTTTAGCCCTAAATTTGGGCACTTGGAATGTTTGGACAACCACCCCTGGCCTCTCTGACGTTCTGCAGGAAATAGACGTTAGACAGCTGTCATCGACATGGAGCAGAGCAGACTGCAGATGGACATTGTCACTGTTCAAGAGACAAGGCTGTCAGACTCGGGATCTGTTCAGGAGAGAAACTTCTCTTTCTTCTGGCAGGGAAAACCATCAAATGAGATGAGGGAATATGGGGTTGGCTTTGCAGTCAGAAACACCCTATTAGGATTCATTACTGCTGCAGGAATTGAAAGAATCCTGCCCTTGCAGCGCCATTCATCAGCAGGGCTGGTTACTCTTATTAGTGCATATGCACCAATATTATCATCTTCAGTAAAATCCAAAGACGAATTCTACTATGATCTGGCTGCCACTATTAAGAAATTCCCTGAGAAAGAAACATTGTTTATCCTTGGTTATTTTAATGCCAGAGTTGGAACTGACCATAGTTCTTGGCCCACCTGTTTAGGTCAGTTCAGTGTTGGGAAGATGAATGAAAATGGCCAACACCTGCTGGAGTTTTGGTGCTACTACAGTTTTTGCATTAGCAATACATTCTTTAATACAAAGCCTCAACACAGAGTCTCCTGGAAACATCAAAGATTGAAGCATTGGCATAAGCTCAACTTGATTCTCACCAGGCTTCCCAAGTATTACGATCACACACGGCTATCAGGGTGCTGATTGTGATACAGACCACTTCTTGGTGTGAAGCAGAATAAAACTGCAAACAAAGAGATTGCATCACTCGAAGAAGGAAGGAAGACCACAAATTGACATTAGCAAGACACGCAATCAGGACAGAGTAGAGGGATTTGCTCAAGCACTCAAGGAAACTCTCTCCCAGGCCCAGCTGAAACAAATGCATCTCAATGATGGGAACATTTTAAGAATGCTGCTTATAACACCTCCTTGTTAGTATTTGGTAAGGAGACCAGAAAGACAGCAGATTAGTTTGAAGCCCACCAGTGAAAGCTATATCTGTCCTCAGTATGAAAGGAATTGCCATTCTCGAATTGGCCTTTTTAGCCACACTAGATGCTGTTTTAGGATCTCTTTTCAGAGCACGATACCATAGTCTTTTGAGACTGAAGGATGCCAATGTAAGTATCTATAATGTGGTAACAGACTTTCCTGGAGAAAATCTACCAGTATCTTCATGGTGGCTAAGGGTTGACACTGATTTGATGACACAAAATCATTCAAATGTTTAAATATAAGAGCTTATAAATATAAGCTCAATGAATGTACTACCAATGATCCTTGAGCTGTCAGAAAACAATACCAGCATTTACCAATCCCCACCTTCTTTGTATAGTTTCTGTTCTGCTGTCAGGTGTAAAGAATCAGAACTACTTATGAGATTGAAGATATATTCCAACCTATACATAAATCAGTTAAAGTTCAACATTAAATTGGTGATAGTTAAGAGTCAATGGAATAATGGGGAAGCTGGATTTAGATTTCTTGTGGCAACTCTAAATTGATGTATTTAATTCAGCACACACACACACACACACACACACACACACACACACACACACACACACACATCAGCTCTATTTGCTCTTCTCCTACATCTGTCAACCCTGAAGTGAACTTGGCTGAGGCCATCTTTGAGGCTTCAGGGTTACTACAAAGCAGAAGAAAGGACAGGGAGAAGGAAAATAGCTAGATGGGGTTTCGTAGCCCAAACAAAAAAAATTACTGTGAGAACCAAAGACATGTAGTAGTAGGAGGAATGTAGTAACCACGCAACTGGACAGCACCTTGACTGGACAGCGAGACCAGTGACTCAGGGGAGAGGGGAAACTTTATTTTTTAATTAGGTGAAGGTCGTGGGAACTTTCAGAGTCGGCTTTTACCAGTTGTGCCAATATGATATCTTCAATAAATTGTTTTTTGAGGAATCCACCTGCCTCAGTGTTCTGCTTTCTATGGGTGCACGACTTGTAATGTTGACATCACCTTGCGATGTGCATGATAAAATATGTGGTTAAACCATCTGGCTATGCTGCTGCCTATTCTTTTCTTCACATCATCAGCTGGCAGGAGATCCAAAGCCAATCAGGGCATTGCTGGGAGTTATGTTGACAGATATTTAGATGCACAAGTTTATCCAACTGTCCAAATGTGCACTGGCAAGATCAGTGGGTAGGACTGAAGCCTTCTTTCAGAACTCCATACCCACATGTGCCTTCAGCTCCATCCAGAGTTTTCAAAGTGCTCAGCCAGGTGTCACATTTTGAAAGAATTTTACCAGCACTTTGTAGGAGGGCCTAGCTCTTTTGAATCTGTGAGTGATTATCCTGTAGTTATGTGGAAATAATGAAAGGCTCTGGGATACTTCTCTAAGCAATCAAAAGTTGCAGACATAATTATAAATTACTATTTTAGTCTGTTTTTAATGTCATTACACTACTACTTTTTAATGAAAAAATTCTGCAAAAATGGATAGGTTTGCCTAAATTTAAATAAAACCTTGCGTACCAGGGAGGTCAAACTCCCGGCCCATGGGCTGGATGCATTACATGCTGGCCACACCTACCCCTGGTTTAGCAAAGGTGTAAAATGTCCCGATACGTCACATGATGCTGCCATGATGAAGTGAGTTTGACGCTTCTGTTGTATACATTTCTTAAATAATCTTCCCGGTTAAAAAATAAATTCATCTTTTAAAATGTGAATTTTTGTGAATTTCTGATTAGATTCCCTATGTCTGTACTTGTTTAAACATCACCTGGAATACTGATAGGAGATACCAGAATAAACAGAAAATGGCATCAATTCTATAATCACGATGCTCTCCTCAATTAGTCAAAAATGCAACAAATTATTTGTAGACATCTATACCTGTATCTAAACCAGTTTTCAGGAAGGCTACCTGAGCAAATGTCTAAAATATAAGAACAAATAATGCAAGTTTGTAAAAAACATATTTCATTTTTTCACCCCCCCCCAAAAAAAACCCCTAAGCAGCTATTTCCTTAAATCAAACCTTTGTTCCTTTAGTGGCAGTTAATAACTTAGTTCCCTTCAAAAGGAAACTCGAGAATAATTCAAAAACTGCAGGCCCATAAGTCCAATTTCTACTCTAAGTAAACTGTTTATAATGGAATGTGAGAATGACTTTAGAAAAAGGGGTGGGATGGGCAGAAATGCTGCCTAGGGAAACAATCAGATAAAATAATGGGTTGAGAAAGAAATTTAGAAAGTTTCCACACTGACTTATCAGGCACTAAAAAGTCATGGCAAGAGATTTGTACTTTTATACTTGCAAGATTTTGTTAAGATAGCCTTGCCATAAAGTAAAATTCATTCATCTTGTCATGTCTTGTCGACTTGGAAGGTCAATATAGAGAGAAAATGAAGTATTGAATAAGCAGGAGAATGTGTGACAACAACCTAATCTCAGACTTTGCTGGAAAAGATTTGTGTGAATGTATGGAAGCTCTAAGGAATTAATTATAGGTAGTCCTTCTTTAGCAAATGTCTCATTTAACAACTGTTTCAATTACAATAGTGAGGAAAAAGGAACTTTATCACCAATCCTTGCAGATCTGTAAAGCAAAGGAAAGCTAAATTAAGATAAGGCCAGTTGTTTCATTTAGCAATTATTCTGCTGAAGAGCCGAACTGCCAGTCGGCCACAGTAACACAGATTTTCTTTATCATTCTAATTATAAGTTCTTCTTCTTTTCAGCCTATTTTAAATAGTAAGCTGATGACATACTCATTGTGGACACACTATTATGAAACTTTATTGTACCAGACCAGGATTCTGCTGTTATGATGCAGCAGATAATTGTTAGTTATGAGGTAAGATCCTACAATTATGAAGTTCATATACCTTTTCTAGGGCATAATATGGAGGGAAGGCCACCTGGTCCTTATCTTTGAGAATATCTGGGCCAGCCCTGTCTAATGCTATATAGGTAGAATTTTTTCACATTAGATACTTGGTTAGGTATTGTTGTTGATACTATAGTATTTCTTAAATCAATTAATTTACTACAAAATGCATACAATGTAAAAGGGGTATTTACACAACTGGATAAAAGGAAAGAAGGGTTGAACCTTGTTCGGTGTTGCTGTGTCCATAGCTGTGTACTACATAGCTGTTTACATTCTACATAATTGCCCTTTCCAATGTCATAGAGAAGAAAAATACTGAAAGTTTTGACTGGATGGTGATGAAATCTCAGAAGCTTTGAAGGACAACAGGTCTCTACCCTATTCTCTGAACAACAGCAATGTGCAAGGAAAGCCATCTGTTTTATTCACCATAACAGGAAGCCAAATTTCACTTATTAACAAGCCTTACTATGACAGAAAAATGACGATTTATGCATGCCAGATTCCTCTTTAGTACCGGGCCAATAACTATAAGAGACTGAGGATCATGTCCAGCCCGACTGTTAGAAAACCTAATGATCATGAAGCCATTGCTTTCTGAAGCTGTTTTGTGGAGATGATTTAAAGTCCCTACAGTTTCCTGTAGCATCCTGATCACTGTTTCAGGTGGTCAGGAAGTCTCTAGGAAGAGTGGATAAAAAGGCTTTGGGTCTGCTATTGAGCTAATAGAAAAACCAACATGTCACCTATAGTGGTGGATTCAACGATTTTTATTACCAGTTTTGTGGGCGTGGCAGGGGTTACTGCAAAATCTCCATTCCCTCCCCACTCCACTAACCTGCTTTCCAGCTCCATTCTCCTGTGCAGGGCAACAAAAGAAGACCCAGCCAATCAGCTGGGGCTTGGGAGGCAGAGAAGAGATGGGGGCAG
This sequence comes from Laticauda laticaudata, assembly GCA_004320025.1. Taxonomy (NCBI): domain Eukaryota; kingdom Metazoa; phylum Chordata; class Lepidosauria; order Squamata; family Elapidae; genus Laticauda; species Laticauda laticaudata. The sequence goes on from BHFT01040609.1 coordinate 59,278, forward strand.
GGCCAGTCAGAGGTGGTTTTTGCCGGTTCTCTGAACTATTCAAAATTTCTGCTGCCGGTTCTCTAGAACTGGTCAGAACCTGCTGAATACCACCTCTGGTCAGCTACCATCCTGCTCCACACATCTATCTGTGGGGATAAATAAGGATGAAGCGGGCTGGATATGATCCCCTCCCTTCACATATTTAAGAGATCTGACATTTTTATATTAGTTTTCACAATTGTTGTTTTCATTTATGGTTGGCAGCATTTTAACTCATTTATTTTTGAAAACCTAGGAAACTTTTTTCCCAATTATCACACTGCTGAGTTCCCATCACCATTGTCATTACACTTCTTTCAAGTTTGTTTTGTTTCCGTTATTTCATTTTGGTAAAACTGGTGGGCACCAAGTAAAAGTTTTTGTGTTTTTCAGTTTCACTGTTGATATTCTGTAATTCTTCTGATTAAAATATTGATGTTTGGAGAAATGCTGTATTTCCATATGTCAGGAACCGGATTATTTAGTTATTTTCAGCAATTGTTAAGAAAACAGAGGAAGGTTTAGCATACTGTTCAGTAAGCCAAATGGCTGAGAATGCTTTCCAGAGAAGCAATAATAATTTTAAAAATACTCTTTTTAAGAGTTTCATAAGGCAATATTGCTACAAAAAAAGGGTTTGAAAAACTACAGCTTAAAACATTATAAAATAATAATATTAGTAAAGGTTTTCATTAAAATCATCTGAAGTGCTAGAGATTAAAGGGGCATGGCACACTGGGGAAAATTGTCTGCTGCTTCACAGCTCAATCTTTCATACGTTCATGCATGCTCTTTTTCTGTCTTGGGTTGCTTTGGATCTGGGATAACTTTAGCATTTCCCTAGAAAAATCCAAAAACAAAACCAAACCTTTTTTAAAAAAAAATCAGAGTTTTTGAAATGTTCTCTAACATATCTTATCTAAGACGGGGTGGGGAACTGTCTCAGGAATTCTGGAAGAAGTCACACGTCATAAAAGGGCCATAGTTCTCCACCCTTGATCGAGCAGTAACTCCTTTTTGTCTTTCCTTTTGGCTTGCAGGTATAATTTGTCCTACTTTAAAAATTACTAGTAAATATAGAGTTAAATATTTAAAGATGAAGATAATTAGAATCTTGTACAAACTTGGCAGATGAGATACTTGTTTTGCAATAAGGAAGGCATTACCATAAATATAGCCTCTTGAGAATATGTGATCATACAATATTTGCTTAGTTTTATGTTAGTTCCACTAAAAACACGAAGAAAAGATTGAGGAATCATTTGCCAATGATTATTTGCATATGTTCAAATATTAGTTATATTTGAGATCTTCCTGGATTCAAGGAAATATCTATCAGGAAATGTTTTTATTTAATCCTTTTCTGTACAATTAATTACTTCACACTTTTGTTGAAGACATGGACATCAGAGGCTAGTTTGAAATTTGAACAAACATTCTGTATTATGTTTCTCTTCAAGGTATGCATGATGACAAACTCATTTCTCCTTGCAATGTTAAATACGAATAGTCAGTTCCAATGCATAGACCTAAATTGTCACAGCCTAGCTCATGCACATTAAGTAGGCTGAAATGCAAGCATGGATACCGGTGTATTTCTTAATCTTAAACATGAAGTAGCTTTAAACTAAATACATTTCTTTGAAAAAATATGTGATTTAAACATGTGTTTTATTTAGGTGTGGGATCCGACAGGGTTAACCACCAGTTCGGTGATTTACGAGGTTCGGTGATTTATGATGTGCTTCCATGCACGCTGCTGATGTGCTTCCATGCACGCTGCGGCGTGCCTGTAAATCGTCATCAGCTTGGTGCCTGGACAGCTGAGTAGTGCTGCGTGCAGAGAAGCAGCCTTTGAAAAAGCATTTTTTGCTGCTTTTTAAACTGTAGCTGTGCCTCTCATGGCAGCTGAAGTTGAAAAATCAGGAAATAAAGGTCAGGTGGGCGAGTCAGCAAAAACATCAGCAGACATAGAACCGGTTCTGTCTGCTGCTCTTCAGAGCTACCGGTTCTACAGAGGTGGACAGAACTGGTAGAAACCCAGCCCTGGTTTTATTATATAAAATACACATGTATTTTACAGCAATTTTTGACATTCCAGAATGTCTGTTGGAAACATTGTATGGTGAAAGTTGGCCACCTACAGCCCACATTACTTTTTATATTCTTATTGCTTTCTCCCTCCCCTCCTTTAGGAATGAACTGAGACGACAAATGAACAAGGGAGTGATTCAATTTAATCCAATTACTTCAATTTAATCCAGTTTATTCTAGAAACAATCTAGCTTGACAATTTCTGGTTTTACAGCAAGACATGGAAAATCAGAGCTCCATAGGCAAAACATTTTTATTTTTCACTAAATTTTAATTGAATTTTCAGGCTGAATCATACTGAATTTCTCAGAAATTACACAAAGATTTTTCATTTCGGATTGTATAGCTATTTGGGAACAGAATATAATAAAATATGCTTTAAAAAGATTTGGTACCATCTTAGGATTTATATTTTTAAGTTAGGTTGGAAGACTTCAAACTCCTATGGTTCCAAAGACTCCTTTGGAAAGAGGATGTTTTTTGTTCATGCTACCCCTTGAGATTTTCTGCATCCTTAAAAGTGCTTGATTACGTTGTAAAGATTCATCTTTATTAATCGGTGAAGGAGCTGCTTTGCTGTTGAATAAAAGCTCTGAGAAGGAAGTTGTTTTAACAAAAAGTTCTTTGGAAATTTTTTACTTTTTAATGAACAGTGCGATAACCTGGCTTCTACCTGAAGGTCTGGTTTAAAGAGCTATTCATCTGTGCATGAGTTGGCCAAAAACTCCCTTGACATACTACTTGCTGTCCCTACTTTCCATAGGATGGTATTATCCTTATTTACAATGTATTGATGCAATTAAAGATAAAATCAGTAAATTTCCACAGCTTTCTTTACTGATTTTCAGCAAATATCACAAAGGAAAACATTTCTTAGTTTCTCTCCTTAAGGTATGATGTAACTCAAGGAAAGGTAAGTTTTGACAGATTGCTAGATTGGTTGGTTTAGCTCTTTGTCAAAGGTTATGCCACCCCTGGTAAAAGTGTTGGGGTGGAGACCTTCAGACAGAGGTATAGATAATGTGAAATAAACCAGAGTTATGAATCCATGAAAAACATTAACACCAAAAATTTAAAGGTTTAGCAGGCCATGCCTAGTTAGTACTTGGATGAGAGACCATTAGCCAAAATTTTTTTGAAAAAGACCATGACAGACTAGTTCCATATTGTTACTAACAGAATAATATGGGCATTGAATGCTATAAAAATGAGAATTTAAAGAACTGAGAATAAGAGCTATTTATTTATCTGTTTCTCACATTTTGAACCACTCATCTGTCTCAGAGGGGGGAGATCATTGACAATATAATAAATAGTTGTAAAAAAATTGTCTGGGCAGATGATAAAACAAGACAATATTGAATAGGAAAAAATATATTGAAATTTTTAAAAGTATGGATTTCATGTGCAAAAATATTGGTATGATCATGTGTTTAAAAAAAGGCTCCAAAATACCATGTAAAAAAATTAATGGAACATCTAGAATGCAACATGCCAAACATTATATTTAAAAACACATATAGTATACATTTGGCAATACCAAGTGACAAAGCATCTGAAAAGAAACTGGGGAAATTATAATCTCAGCATTTATCAATTGACAACAGAAATTATAAAATAATCTTCAGTGTCTGGAACATTCAACAAAATGGTAGAGCATTCACTATGGATTAACAGTTGAGATCAAAAAGAATGGGACTTTTAGGGTTTATAGAAACCCAATAGAAGAAATTACTGAAAGAAATTGTGCTTCAAGATATCTTTGAAGTTAGATGGCATATATAAATGCTAGTTGATAGATATCAATCAATCCTTCAATATGAAACTTTGGCAATAACTTTGGTAACAGAATTAAGGTTCATCAGACCATATACAGCCTAAAGCCATATTTGCAAAACCTGTTAAAATGTTAATTATCAGCATTAACCATTTTGTCACCAGATCTACTATTTATTCCCATAACAGGAAAAAGAAATAAACAAACAATGAATTGCAAAGGACCACAATTCAAGTCAAGAAAAAGGAAGTCAGTCCAGACATATAATACATGCAGTGAAAACTTTAAGCAATCAGGTGAGAATCCATACTCCCAAACTTCATAGCTTTTCTCCATGCAATTCCTTTTCTTGCAGTATGATTCATGCATTTTAAATTGCAAGCTTCAGGGCAGGATTTATATAATTATGGAGGTTTGTATGCTTCTTACAGGAGCATCTTTGGCAGACAAACTGGATATCCTTATATAAATGTTGGTATATTTCCTTAGTTTTAATTCTTCAGGAAGAAAAATTATACTTGTAATAATAATAAAAAAGATTTCCAGACCAGCTGTAAATTCAGACTAGCTAAAATCAGTTCACAACCTCTTGTTCCATTTCTCTGTGACATTTTCAAAAAACTGTGTATAAATCTAGCATATTCCCAGATGCAGCCTGATACTTTTGACCTTTGTTTACTGAAGTAAAAAATAGACATACGGTTTCTCTTTTTTAAAGTCAAATTATTGTCTAATTGCCCAGTTAGTATTCATGGCTTCTGGAAATAAAATCTGAGTTTCACTTACTTCTGAAAATCAACACTGTAGTTTGAAGGACTTAATATACCATTGTAGCATTTAATATTAGCTGTAATTGCCAATAATGCTCTCTACTTATTTAAGTCAAGATTAGGGTTAATAATTGGTCTACTGGTTAAGGTACCAGGCTAAAAACCAGGAGATTATGGGTTCTAGTTGTGCCTTAGGCATGAAAGGGTGACTTTGGGACATTCTCTCAGCCCACAATGCCAGGCTTGGGTGACAAGCTGATCCGTAAATTCCTGTTGCAATCAATGGATCAACATTTGGTAAATACAAAACAAATGGACCCTGAACTTGCACGAAAAATGCTAGGAAGATATATAAGTGAGCACAAGAGGATAAGATCAGGAATAAACCAAGGATACCAGTGCTAGCTGAAGGGAAGGAGGAGGCTGGTGGGATATGCTATACTGACAACTGATAAAAGCTGATATACTCAAGCTTTACCCTTTTTCCCAAATGAAATCATTCTGAGATTCCTTCAGATTTTGCCTCACTCAAACTGAGAATGTTTATTTATTTATCATCTCACCGATACTTCAAAGCTTATTCCCCCAAAAACCTATAATCTTAGAATGAAGTGGCGACTGCGGGTATTTCCAATTTGTCAATATTTATGACACTGATTGCTTCATTTTCATATTATTGGTATTTTTAAAATCCTATTAATAATTTTAATATTGTCCATATGTTGTCAGTCATGTTTGATGCCTTCAGTTTCATATTTGATAAAAACCCAACGTATATACTGTAAAAATGACATAATATATTTCAGATGCAAGTTGACTATATCTAACTAGCACAATAATTATCAGATAAATACGTAACCCATTGCAATAATCTGTCCTAGATGTATTAATGAGAAGTTTTGCCCCCTTTCTCAAGTTCAGATGAAACTATCATTAAGAGGTTTTGAGAAGAATTAATGACATAATATACCAAATTCACAGCTTTCAATAATTATAGGTGGAATAACTTGGTAGCCTGACAGCTTTGCCCTGTTACAATATTGAGATTTTTCTCAAGAAACATATTTACATGCATAATATGTTTATGAGAATGGGCTGGACTAGTAAGCTATTTCCTTTATGCATGAAGTGGTCACTTGAGACCAGTCCAGGATCTATGTTGATTTGGCTGAGTTCACGAGCAAAATAACTTCTTTGCACCATGTGTCAAGCCTGAAATTGACATAAGTGTCGCCGTTTTAGTTAGGCTTAGTATATATTCTTTTTCTTATTTTCTCTGTGGCAATCATGGGGGTCGCCACATTCCTAAGCGGGGGAGGAGTGGAGATAAAGAGAGTGTTTTGGCTAGGTGATCTTTCTTCCTGTGGGAAATGAACTGTCCATACTTGGCCCCTTGAGGTGGAGATTTATGACATCAAGCAATGTTGAATTACTTCTATTGGAGAATGTGACTTTTGGGGATTGTTTCTAACTTGTAAAATTGTGGGGTAATTCCGGACTGTGTCATATCCGAAATTACAACGGACTTTGCCAATCTGATGCTTTCCTAAATAAAAGAAATCTTTTTTGAAGATGGACTTTGTTTTTTTTAATGGATTTCATCACTTGGAAACCTGAAACCATGTTTAAAACAGCAAGTTCATGCTAAAGAATGACTATCAGAAGCAAGCAATTCAGCTCCTTGAGGAACCATCAATTGGTCACTGAATACACAACCTATGAACCACTACTTACAAGTCACAGAGACTGTGGTGCTAAGTCAAATTGAAGCAAACCATATGAACCTAGTTAAAAATAATGTCAAAAAATATTGCTGGATGAGTACATTTCTGATGAAATTTGAGATGTTCTCACTATTTAGAGCAATCCTGTTCCCTCTTTTAAGCCCCACAATGGCAGGATACTTTCTCAAAGTCTGTTTTGTGTGCTGTGGGTTGCCATTCTGAATTGTTCTGATAGTCTATTTCCAGTTTAGAAACTGGGCAAAAACAAATTACACTCTTTTGTTCTACCACTTTTTCCTCATGACTGTTTTCTAGGTACATTTGAACCTAGGATTAAATAGTCAACCATGTATGAAAAAATATCAGGAAAACAACCCATAATTAAGTATAAAATAATGGAAAAGCACAGCTTTATTTATCTGTTTTTTAAACAGCAGATGAAGCAGAAGTTTTGTATTAAAGACACATAAATAGCATAAATTCAATGCTGTAATACAGCAAGAACTTATCTGAAAAGTAGATAATAAGACTTCTTGACATGGTCTTCTGGAATGTCCCCAGGGTTTCCTGAGAACTTGATGGACTCCATGAGAAATTAACAGGAAAAAAAATCAGAGAAACACAGCCAATTTTCTAGCACTTTGCCTCCTAATTTAAGATTCTGAGAAATTGTTAACTAACTGGTTCCACAGGCTGAAGTTTGAAACCTCACTGGTTTGGATGACACAATTTTTTTTACTGTGCACTGACAGAAAGAACAGTTGCAAAGCAACTTGAAGGGCTACATGTATGTTTTATGCCATTGAGATTTATTCTCAAACTTTACATCCATGACATTTGACCTCCCCATGCACCCTCCCCCCTCTCCCCTCCCCCCCCCGCATGCCTATGNCCCCCCCCCCCGCATGCCTATGGGGCAGAAACCATTTGCCACCCTAGGCCCGATTGTGATTATCATTTTGAAATTGGGTTGTCCTTATCTCGAACCTTGCAAGCAGGTTCAAGTTTTCCATGAAGTCTTAGTTGTATTTATTTTATGGGATCAACTGAAATCAGCCCAATCCATTTGACAAAGATGGGAGATTAAAAGCATACTGTACTCGTTTCAAACGACGACCCGGTCCCGCTTTGACAAGTTTCTCCAAAATCAACTCTGGGAGTGGCAGATAATTTGAGCCTGGATCGCCTCTTAAGAGGCGGGTCACAAGCTCCGGCACCGTCCTCCAGCCTCTCCGCCTCCGAGAGCTCTGGATCTCCGTCGATCGCGCGGCTTCTGTCCTGAACTCCCTCCGCCGCCACCCCCGCACCTGCCCCCTCCCGCGATCAAGCCGGCTGGAGCGAGGCTGAGATAATTCCGGGGCGGAACTTTCCTCGCGGATCTCCTGCCTGAGGCGAGACAGGAAAAGTGTCCGGCTGGGGTAACCCAGGTGAAGAGAGGCTCGCTCTGCTTGCGCGCTGGTGTCCGGGTAAGGCCGGGAAGATGGCGGGGGCAGTTAGGACGTTTTGGGGTAGAGCGGGGCGCCATTTCGCGCGCCAGCGGATCGTTTGGTCGAGGTGTTTAGTGAGGGAAAGCGCGGAGCAATATCGGTCCCGAGACCTTTCTTCGGCTCAAAGGAAGAGAGGGACTCGGCGGCGGAGAATTCCTCCACCCCGAAAGGGAATGACTCGTCCTGTGGATGCCGGCACTTCTCCCCTTCTCTCGCTCGGACCTGTCAAGCGACCGGCTGGAGCGACTTGCCTGCCTTCACCTCCTTCCTGCCTTTTGCTTCTCCGCCAAAGGCGCCTTCGTCGCATTCCTGTGAAGCCCTGGCAAGCAGAGGCACCCTACTTGCTCCTCAGGGCACATTTCCAATTCCACCTCCGGCTCTTCGAAGGAGGATTCAATACATCTGAACATCATTTTAAAAAGTGTAGAATAACTACTTTACTCTTGGGTATTTCGTACCGGACATACTCGACTCATTGATTTCTTGCTTTCATGGTTAAAGTCTGCTTGGCTGAAGCTTTGATCCGGCATGAGTGTAAATAGGGCTTGTTGATTTTGCTTTTACAGAGTATTCCAGACGGTCGAAGAGTAACTTCTGCGAAAAGAGTAACTTTTGCCAAAAATCACAGCACGACAAATCCAGGGTATTTTCCTTCAATTGTTTCTTTTTGGTCAAAAACTGGGAAAGGGGAATGCGAAATGTTGACTAATTCTACCACATGATACAGTGTCCTCATAAAATTGGCCGAAGTATTTGTAGAAAGAGAATCATTGACACGTTTATTTATTTTTTCAATATGATGTGTGGCTTTGAGTTCAAAAGTGCAATCTGGAGTCGTATAAAAATGTTGAAATGTTTAGCATATTGAAAAGGATAAATCTTTCCTCATTTGTCTGATAAAAGGAAATAGGATGAGAAAAAATAATTAACTGAAGATGGAAGAAACTATTCTTAGTTGGGAATATTGTACCTTAGAAAAGCCAAGGATTGCATTGTTAATGGATAATTTTTAGAAATATGTATGCCCTGTAGAAGTGAAACCTAAATCTATTATTAGTAAAGCCAATAAATACCATATTTTTATTTTTCAGGCAGTTGCCCAGGATAGAAATTCCATATCTCCAGTCTGAGATTGACTGACATTTAATGCTTATTCCTATGTCAAAAATGAAATACTTGATTGTTATCAAAGATTGATTCATAACTGAAAGGTGTATAGAGAACATAACTGGATTTTAAAAAGTGGTACCTAATACCTGGTTTTGAAACCTCAAGGATTTTTTGAAAATCCTTGAAGGGTTTTATTTATTTATTTGTTTGTTTATTTATATGGCTATCAGGGTACAGTCATCAATATAGGGTAGGTTATTGATGTTTCTTCTGTCAGTTTTAAAACTATGTTTATCTTCTTCAAATTCAGCTTCCCATAATATACACTGCTCAAAAAAAATGAAGGGAACACTTAAACAACACAATGTAACTCCAAGTCAATCATACTTCTGTGAAATCAAACTGTCCACTTTGGTAGCAACACTGACTGACAATCTATTTCACATGCTGTTGTGCAAATGGAATAGACAACAGGTGGAAAGCAGAGGCAGTTAGCAAGACACCAATAAGGAGTGATTACTGCAAGTGTGACACAGACCACTTCTCATCCTATGCTTCTGGCTGATGTTGGTCACTTTGAATGGCTGAGTGCTTTCCTCTACTAGTATGGACGGAGTTCTACAACCACACAAAGGCTCAGTAGTGCAGTCATCAGGATGACATCAATCGACTGTGGCAGAAGTTTTGCTGTGTCTGTCAGCGTAGTGTCCAGAGCATATAGTGTACCAGGAGATACACGGGTCTGAAACGCCGTGAGAACGTTCTGCTGCTGCAACATTCTCTCAGCAGACCAGTTTGGCATGGCAGTAATGGTGTGGGTGCATTCTTAAAGGGGGCCACACAGCCCTCATTGTGCTCGCAGAGGTAGCCTGACTGCCATATAGGTACCGAAAATGAGATCCTCAGACCCCTGGAACCATATCTGTGCGGTGCCCTGGTTCTTCTAATGCAAGACAATGCTAGACCTTCATGTGGCTGGAGTGTGCAGCAATTCATGCAAGATGAAGGCATGGATGCTATGACTGGCTCGCCCATTCCCCAGACCTGAATCCAATTGAGCACAACTGGAACATCCATGCCTCACTTCATCCACCAATGCCACATTGCACCACAGACTGTCCAGGAGTTGGGATGCTTATAGTCCATTGGGAGATCCCTCAGGAGACCATCCACCACTATCAGGAGAATTCCCAGCTTGTAGGAGGTCATACAGCACATGGAGCCACACACACTACTGAGCCTTATTTTGACTTTTTAAGACATTACAGTCAAATGGATCAGCCTGTAGTGTTTTTCCCACTTTAATTTTGTTAACTCCAATCCAGACCTCATGGTTGCAATTTGATTTCCAGGTGATAATTTTTGTGTTATTATTTGTTCTGTCAGCACATTCAAACTATGTAATGAACAAAGTATTTAATAAGAATATTTCATTCATTCATATCTAGGATGTTTTATTTTTGTGTACCCTTTATTTTTTTGAGCAGTGTATATTCAACATATAGACTGAATAAAAATGGGAAAAATATTCAACATTGTCATACTTGTTTGCCAATATAGTCCCAATGTGTTTCACTGTATTATGTCTGTACTATACCTTCTTGGCCTGTATATAATTTTCTTACAAACATAATAAGTTGTTCTGGGATTCCCATTTTTCTAAGAACATTCCACAACTTGCCATCAGCAGCACAGTCAAAATCCTTTCTCTAATAATTGAAGTATATAGTGATTTTTTTTTAGTATTCATTGGTTTTCTCAATGATCCAGCATATATGAGCAATATTTCATATACCTTAATCTTTTTTAAAACCAGTTGGAGCATATGATGTCTCTTTTTTCTTGTAGGACTTTTAATTTGTGTTATACTAAGCACTATTTTGTTAGCATGTGTAATTAAGGATATTGCACAGTAGTTTTTACACTCAGTTACCTAACTCTTTTTATGTTATTCAAATACTGATTTAATTCTTTCAGTTGGTTGGCCATTGTGTTACTTAGTTAAAAATTTTATGGATACCTCTTCTGTTGATTGTATCAACTCTTGTAGCCTTCTGACTTTGTAATGACCAATGTGTTGATCTAACATCAACTTCTAGTACTAGAAGTTTTCGTAAATAGGGGATAACTTCTAGGATATCTTAGATCTTGACTTCCCTGTTGCACAATATCTTCTCCTTCTCTTCCTTTCCCCCTTCCTTCTTCTCGAACAGTTCATGATCTGTTCTACAATCAGCACCTGGCCATGCCTTCAATGCTGCAGTTGGGTTCCTGTACCTTTTTTTATCAGTGATACAGCAAACTCCATCTTGTGATGTCAATGTGTAGAGGCATCATTTTGTTCTATGAAGGAGATTGACTTAATATAATGTAAATGTTTCATTAGATTTAATTATTCGTATTTCTCTTAGCTCTGCTTATTTTGCAGAATTCTCCTTCAGCATACCACTAAAAGCCAAGTGTGCATCAGGCCAAGAGAATTTGTGCATTCCAATTTTTAAATTTTAAGGCAATAATTGTACCATATGAGTAGAGTGTGGCTGCCATATAACAATCCCACCCAGTGTACCTATCACCAATATATCTCTCTGATTCAGAACTTAAGAGTGGCCTTGATAATGCCAGTAAAACCTTTTTGTACCATAAACCTGCCATATGCACACTAATCAAATATTTAAATATTCACAAACATACTTCTTGGCCCTTCTGAGATGTTATATCCAAGGAGTTTATGTTCTAAGATTCAGCTATGCTTCCCTTTCTGTCTAATTTTTGGAGTTATTTTTCATCTTGCTTCCATCCAACTGTTTGCATTGTGTTTGTAATATATATAGAGTATAAAGTGGGGGATAGATTGTAAATGACCAATAAGTTATTTTCTTAGTGGGTACAGTAGCTGACATGACTAGGACATTGAGACAGTCTAGAAGACTTGAAGACCATGAGAGGTTGCCAATTTGGCAGTTTGAAAACGGTGAATGCAAGCCACATAAAACTGAATGAGCTCCCATCAATTTGTCCCAGCTCCTACTATCATAGCAGTTCAAAAGCATGCAAGTGCAAGTAGACAAATAAGTATCACCTTGGTGGGGAAAAATAACAAGGGCATGAAAGGAACCCACTTGGGTGTCCTCTGGGAAATAGTGATGTCACCAGCCAATCCTTAGAACCCAGAAATGCCTTGGTAAGTGCTTTCCAACACAAGTGTAGTAATAAGTATTTTCTTGTCACTTCTTGTTGAAAAATGCAATCATTCCATTAATTGGTCAACAAGGCCAGTTATTAACAGTTAACAAGTTTATAATTAATTAACAAGACCGACAATAAACAGAAAATATCCCGATCTTCTTGCCTGCAGGGTAACATATATAGAATTAATGAAAATCAGAATAGTGACCAGAAAGTACAGATACTCAAAGTAAATATGATTGCATTTTTCTCTGCCTCTGCAAATCTTGAAGAATATGAACTATTATCTACATATGATCTACAGTACGTGTTTTAGCTTAGTTTGCTATGCTACCATCAAAGTAAGTGTTTGTCATAACAGCACATTTTCTGAACTTAGCCAATTGTTTCAAAAAACTTTGAAACATGGCGGCGCCCAACTAGGAAGATGAGGCTCTCGCTCCTGGAGCATTATCTCCCTATAAAGCCACCACCTGCACTAGAAGTCACTTTTAAAGCTGTCGCCTGCACCAGTAACTGTGAGTAAACCAGAGCCCAAAAAACAAGCACAAAAATGTTGGATTCTGAAGCCATGGAACCCTAATAATGCTGGTGGAACTCTTGCTAGCTGATCCAGAGCCCTCCTCTCCTTCCCCAGAGAAGTGGAGCTCTTTTCATTGAGCCCTATTAACCACACTGGTGGAGCTCTTGAACTGGATCACTTGGAGCCAGCGGAGTGCAAACAACTTACCTTCATTTAAATTCCTCACACAGCTGATAGAAATATCTTCCACACCAGACAGTGTATTTCCATTAATATCCCCCACACAGTTTCCCCGGAGCCACATCAGACAGCTGGCAGGGAGAAACAAGGAGGGAGGAGAAAGCTGAGGCTCTTAGGAGCGAAAGTGAGGAAGGAAGATCTCCGACTGACTGAAAAAACCCTCCATCAACAAAACAGAG
>BHFT01040615.1:0-20567 GCA_004320025.1 Laticauda laticaudata
GTCTTCTTTTGTTGCCCTGCACAGGAGAATGGAACTGGAAAGCAGGCTAGTGGGGTGGGGAGGGAATGGGATTTTGTAGTAACCTTCCCCCAGGAGTGAAGAGAGAATGGAGATTTTTTGCAGTATCCTTCCCCTGGAGTGGGGTGGAAATGAGGATTTTACAGTATCCTTCCCCTGCCACACCCAGTAAGCCACGCCTACCAAACCACATCCATAGAATCAGTAGTAAAATTGTTGGATACCATAACTGAGATACATGCCATCAATTTCATTTCCAAGAAAGCATGCATAACACTTCAGTTCTAAATCCATATCTTGGCCCTCATGTGGATTCAGAAGAAGTGTGTCTCATTCTTTCCAAATATTTAGAAGCAAATACAGATTGTGTATCATGCTCTGGGATTCTCAAGTCGGGTGCAGCTACCACTTGGATCCTATCAAGATCAGACTCTGTTTCATTCTCTTGGTCACATGGCCTGCATTTAAAAATGGCTCCCAAGTCCCACCAATTGGCAGAGCAAAGCAATGACTTTGTGCAGTGGTGGGAATCAAATAATTTAACAACAAGTTCTCTGACCTAATCATTTCTTCCAACAACCAGTTCAACAAATTGCTCAGAAAGTTAACAACCGTTCTCCTGAACTGGTGCGAACTAGCTAAATCTCACCACTGACTATGTGTGCCTCAGATTGACATCACCTGGTCCTCTGGGCCAGGGGTTGCCAACCTTTTGGACTTCAGGGACCACCAAACTCATTATTTTAACACTAATGCAGAACACTAATGTGAATTTTGACTGACGTGGCTTGCTGACATTGGTGGGAGGGAGAGGGGGAGAAAGGGAGAGAGAGATCCAATCTAACCTCAGAGGGCTGGTGATGTTCTCTCTCTCTCTCTCTCTCTCTCTCTCTCTCTCTCTCTCTCTCTCACACACACACACACACACACACACACACACACCCCTCCCTCACACACACACATCCTCTAAGGCATCCACATTCCTAGCCTGCTTTTAAGCTCCGTTCTCAGAGGGAAGGGGGAAAGAGATCTAACTTCAAGGACTGGTGATCTTCTTTCTCTTTCTCTCTCTCCCTTACACACTCCCCATCTCCTCCAAGGCAGCCACATCCCTAGCCTGATTTTGAGCTTCATTTTCAGGCTTCATGCAAGGAAAGCAGCAGAAGTCTTTCTTTCTCTGCCCCCAAACTCCACCAGAAATGAGCCCCTGCTTTGCAGGGTCCCAAAGACTCATTTCTGGTTGAGTTTGGGGAAAAGAAAGACTTTTGCTGCTTTCCTTACGTGCAGCCAAAAGCAGAAGAAGAAAGAAGCGGAAGAAGCAACCCGGTGGCCAGGCAAGTCGCCCCCTGCACCCTTTTCCCCTTCCCCTCACTACCTCATGTTGTTCTCAATGCAAGTGAGTGTATTCCCTCAGGCCATGTGCGCAGCACAGCCTTGTGTTCCCCCACAGCCTGGATTAATTGCTTTGGGGATTACATTTCTGTGTGGACCATCAAAATTTTCTCTCAGACTACCAGTGGGCCATAGCCCACTGGTTGATGACCACTGCTCTGGAGAATCAGTTGTTTTTTGTTCTTGCTGCCTTTCAGTGAAAAGCAGCTTGTCTGCTTGACAAGTTCTCAGATGTTGCCTGCAGATTGGACACTCAGCTTCATCCAGACTGTATGGACATCAGTTTTCAAGCTGATCTGGCTGAGATGGTAGGAAGGAAAAACCAGTCATTTAGCCCTAGGAACAGCTTTCACCACAGGCAGTGTTGTGGCATTGCTCCAGACAGGGACATCTCAAGTCATTTTATTTAAAGCAGCCTTAGAGATCCAGAAGCCCCAGGGCTCCTGTAGCCACTGAAACCCGGTGTATGTGTGTGTGTGTGTGTGTTTTGGCCTCTCAGAGTCCCAGAAAAGCTTCCCACAATAATATCAATGTAAATGGGTTAGAAAGAAAAGATTATGAAACACACAGGGAGCAATCATGTTCACTGTATTTAATTGATTTCCACAGATAATTAAAATTAAAGCCAATAATGTTGTTGTTCCTTTGGTGGGTTGTTTGTTGTTGGTTAAAAAAAAATCCTAGTTTGTTAGATGTAGATCGACAAAGCAATCCTAATTCCATTTCTTGAAAAGGATTAGGAACAGGCAGAAAACCAGTCTGACAGAAATAAGGTTTATGATTCACTGTGTTGAATTCTTCAAATGTTTTTGTTGTAATAGGAGAGAATTTGTGCAGCTCAGGGTTGTACCTTGGTGCTCTCTGAACTTGATGGTTTGCTTGAAGATGTTTCATTACCCAACTAGGTAACATCATCAGTGTCCCTGATTTTATTACTTAGTTACCTAACATCACTGATCATCACTCAGACTTTTGTTCTGCTAGTGGTGACTTTTCCTTTCTTTTAATCGGCCTTAAAGCATATTAAACCCAGGATCAGCCATTTACTTGATTGATGGCCTGCATGCAAGCCACCCGGGACTTGGAAGTTGGAGGCAAATGTATTTTGTTTCTATAAAAGGTGTCACAATTGTCCTCACAAACTCACTTCAGTAATCAAAATGTGAAGCTACAACTGGACAATCTGATATTCAAGTTTACTGTCAGCCATGGATTTCATTTGGGGGTTTATTTGGCTCCAATCACTCCTACAGAGCCCCACCAACCTCACAAGAGAGGAGAGATTCCATGTAAGTCATCTTGAGCTCTTGAAGAAAAACCAGAATATAAATCTAACAAAAATCTATCCTAATATTAATAAAGAAATATTAATTTATTTCAAGAACTGGTAGTGCTGTTTATGACAATTGGGAACATAATCATATTATATGCAATCATGATATTACATGAATACATCACTTAGCGATGACAATCCCTGCAATCTACATTACTGTCATTAAGTGGGGATTGTGATTCATTAAGCAAACACATCCTTGTCACCTCTGTCAGCTTCTAGCAACCAAAGACAGGGGTGAAGCTGGCAGGAACTTACAAGTCCTAGGTGGCTTGCAAGCAGCCCATCAAGCAGATAAGTGTTTGATGCTGGATGAATGAGGTTGTGTGAGTGGTCAGGGAGGTATAGTACAAACACAGAGATGATGGAGGAGAGTGCTTAAATGGAGCAGACATACTTGACCAACTTGTGGCCTTTCCTGTTGGCTTCCCCACTGACTTTACTTGTGGGAAGCCAGCAGGAAACATTGTAAATTTTGGTCACATGACAGTAGGACACTGCAATTGTCATTAATGGTTGCCAAGTGCTCAGATTGCAGCCCTGTGACCAAGAAGATGTTGGGACAGCTGGGTTTTTGAGGAGGGACCATAAGCAGCATTTGTTCAGCATCTTCAGTCACTGAATGAATGGTTTTTAACTCAGGAATACCTGTAATTTCAAGACAACTAAAAATGCAAAATAGTCAAAGGCGAAATGAAGTAGAAGATGCTGGATGAGTTGGTTACTCACAGTACAACTTTACATCTTATCTTCTAGGATTGCTTTGCTTTTAAAGTATATTTCAGTCCATTGGCATCAAAGGAAAAACCTCATCATGCTTGAACAAAGGGAACTAAATGTAATTCATTTGATTTGGATCCATCTCTTTTTGTCTAGGTGGAGACAGGAGAAACAGCCCAGGCTACTACACTGATGATTCAGCTAAGGAACCCTCTGAATGATTTGCACTGGCAGCCTATGCTTAGTGGAAGAATCAGTTCCTAGTAAGTGTCAATTGAAATGATATGTAATGAATGGAACTGAAACACCTGCCATAGCACAGGGATGCCGGGCTATGCCAATGCCACGGTCTTCATGGGGGCTGCAATCGCTTCAGAAAAGCTTTTCTTCATGTCTCTTTGTCAACCCAACCAATCACAGCCTCCCTCTCTTCATTTCCATGCTGGGTGACATCTGTGCAGCACACTGCTTTTGCCACTCCTTGCCTTGAAAATGCCAAGGGTTCAAGAGCACTCCCCTGAATTCCTGTTGAACATTGCACACACAGAGAGAGAAAATTTTCTTAGATGAAACAGGCTTCCTACTGTGACTTCCTACTTGGCTTGAATATTTCTCTATATGGATTGTGTAAAATGTGCTAACGGGCATAGGCTTATATTTGAGGCTTGGAAATAACCAAGCATTAGCTGTCAAAGTTAAATAGACTTTGAGCATTATTATTCACATTGCATATTCTGTAGAGCCTGTATTTTTACTTTTCTTCTAGCTGGCAAAGGTTTGATTAGAATAATATTCTCTATAAAGCTTAATAGAGATATTTTGCAGCAGAAAGATTGTGTTAGAAGTATGAGGTTTCATGAATCTTTGTCAAAGTGAAGCACTTTTCAAAGCTGCTTTATCTAGCAATACAGCCTCTGGCTTCTAAAACACACTGAACTTTCCATATTGAGTCATGGAAACATAGAGCTGGGAAAGCCCATTTAGGCGACTGAATGCCACAGCCATCTTTCCATTTCTCAGCTCACCACGCAATATGGGCGGAGCAGAGGTCTGCAGTGGTGGGATTCAATTTTTTTTACTACCAATATTGTGGGCATGGCAGAGGAAGGATACTGCAAAATCCCCATTCCCTCCCTACCCCACTAACCTGCCTTCCAGCTCTGTTCTCCTATGCAGGGCAACAAAAGAAGACCCAGCCAATCAGCTGGGAGTCAGGAGGCAGAGAATGGGTGGGGGCGGGGCCAGTCAGAGGTGGTATTTGCTGGTTCTCTGAACTACTCAAAATTTCTGCTACCGGTTCTCCAGAACTGGTCANGGTGGTATTTGCTGGTTCTCTGAACTACTCAAAATTTCTGCTACCGGTTCTCCAGAACTGGTCAGAACCTGCTGAATACCACCTCTGGAGGTCTGGAATGTCAGACCAGACAACAATAACGACAGGTAATCCCATGGGAACCAAGGTCATCTCAACAGGTGCTGGCCAAAGACTATTAGAAGTTGCCAAAGAGACATCAGAATATCTAATTGGACAATATGATGTATGACAATAAGGGGAAAATTATCTATTCTTTAATTATACTGAAACCACAAGAAATAGTTAGATCTGGTTTTGTTTTCATCTGTGCCAAAATGACGTACTCAATGAAACAGTTCTTTGAGAAAGTTGCAAGTCTCGGAGTGCTGAAATGGTTGGGTTCATTACTTGGACCTTGACGCACATGCTATATTCCTATGATGGAGAGATTCTTCAAAAAGAAGAGGAAGTCATTGATACCAACTTCAGAGCTGCTAAGATAGTTTGGGTTCAAAGTCCAAGGGATACAATGAGAAGAAAGGCTTTCTCATAGGTAAAAAAAAAAAGTAGGTAAAATGCAATTGTCTAGATTTCCTGTATGTATTTTTAAATTTTAAAGTTTCCTTTGCTGCTGAAAGCCAGCAGCTTCTGAGAAGCAATCCAACATGATTTTGTACTTCCTGAGTAAATATCTCTAGAGCTAAAGGAATAAGTTATATTCCTGAAGAAATCCCTGTGGTACCTTTATCCCATAACTGTTTCAGAATACAAAAACACAGTCAGAGCAAAAATATGAACCCAACATTTCCCAGACCAAGGGAAACAAAGCCCTCAGTGAAGTTTGGGTTTTCCAAATTCACCACCCTCTGGCTACTCACTTTTTTGGCCTGATAGGCTTGCTGGCATGGCTGACTGATAAATTCAGCCTCTTTGGGGGATGATGTGTTATCTATTGTTACTTCTGAAACAGTGAAAAAAATATGGGAAAAATGCACCATCACTATTGTATATATAATATGCAGTGCAATAAAACCAGTATGCCTATCATTAATACTCATTCAGTACAAAACTGAGAGAAAGACAAGCAATAGAAAGTAGGAAGTTTGGAATGGGAGTTGGGAGAATGGAAAAGTGAAATGAAATTAAGGGGGTGAATGAAAGTGTTTAAGAACTGATAACTAACTATACTATCATAGGATTTCTATTGTGAGTCAGCAATTATGCTAGGGTCCAAGGAATGATAAAATTTAAAAAGTGTAGATTTGGAGAAAGGAAGATCATACAAGGAAGCAAATCTTACGTTTTGAAAAGCAGCACCATAAATTTGATTTTTTTCACCTTCCCCTTTTTCCATCAATTATTCATTCCTTCTTCAAGCAAGTCTGCCTATGCAAATTCTAGGGCTGTGTGACTTCCAAGATGTGTGCTATGTTGCATTTCTGCCTATGGAAGACTGAAATTATAACCACAAACTGATCAGATTGCTGGAGGAAAAACTGGACAGGTCTAGAATCATGTCTAGCTACTCTGAGATTCATCCGTGAAAATAAGCAATTCTGAGAAAAGGCAGGAGTCTATATAAAAAGCAAACATAGAAAGGGACAAACAACTACCAGGAAAAAAAGAAGCCTTAGAAGAAGAACATAGCAGCATCAGAGACAAAAAAAGATAAAAAGATAAAAAAAGAGCATTGGCACTGCCCCCCTCCAAAAAAAATGGAGCTGAAAAAATAATTTTATAACCTCCCTCTGGAAGAAAAAATGCAAACACTAGAGAAGAGTTTTCATCAAGTGTTCCATTGACAGAAAGTAAAGTAGTTCAAAATGTCACATGGAAGATTAGTTGATTCAGTTCTCCAAAGAGAAAAAGGCATGAGGTGGTGATTGGTGATTCAATTTTCAGAAGAACAGAATCAGCAAATTGTAGAATGGACAACCTATCAGGAGAAGTCTGTTTGTCTCTCAGGTACAAAGACCAGATATGTCATAGAGAGGCTTACCCAAATAATCAAGCCAGCTGATTATTATCATTTTCTCTTCTTTCATGTTGAGATGAACAATAAAAAAGTCTGAAAAGTCATCAAGGGGACTGTAAGGAGTTAGACAAGAAGACAAAAGAGTTAAGAGTACAGAAGATGTTTTGATCAGTACTTCTAATAGTAGGTCAACACTAATTGAAGGAAGGGATCCTAAAGATAAACCACTGGCTCAAGAGATGGTGCCATCACAAAGACTTTGGAATTCTGGATGATGGTTTACATTATCTACATGATGGGCTTCTGGCAAGATAATGGGCTGCACCTCAAAAGTATTGGGAAGAATATATTTGGAAGACATCTGGATGGGCTCATTCAAAGGGCTTTAAACTAAAACTAGAGGTGGGAAAGAAATGTATCTTTATGAACCAAATACAAAGCATAAACTTCAAGACAACAAATCAGTCAATGAGCAAGAGAAAGGTGAGAAGGAAAGGAAAACTCAGGTATAAAACAGGAGCAAGCAAATACAAGGTCTGTACACAGGATCAGTAACAACTCATATACCTATATACTGATGCTTAAAGTATGGGAGATAACAGGGAAAACCTGAAATCCTAAGACATGAGGAAAAGTATGATATTACTATTGCTATTACTGGTTCATGGTTCCATGGAATATATTTATAGTTGGAATATACTACTAGAAGGATATACTACTAGAGGGTATAATTTGCTCAAAAGAAACAGATCCAACAAAAGAGGTGATAAAGTTGAACTTTATGTAAAGAATTCCTACGGTGATACTGGAATATATGACATCAAGGATGAAAACCTTCTTGAAAATATTTAGATTAATATTAGGGGAAAAGAATTACATTGCTATAGGTGTGTAATACAGGCCTCCCAACCAAGTAGGGAAAAATAGATTAACTCATGATGAAAAGAAACCAAAAAGAGATTCACTTCTGCCATCCCCACCTGGATTGTATAGAACAGTGAAATGAAGGACTGAGTAACTGGCATTTTACTATGAAGTAGGATATTCAAAATAAAAATATCATAACGGATAGAATCCTGACATGAGCAAAAATAATTTTAACACTCTGGACCAAAATTTTAAATGTTTGAGATTAAAGGTGAAAAAAAAAAGAATTGTCATTAAAAAAAAGAAGGGGGAAAGAGCAAGGAAGCCTAGTAGAATACAAATCATTGAAACAATTTTATCCAACTTTGTAAAAGGGAAAAAATAATGGTAACAAAAGAATGCTAAACCTAATTGAGCCTGTATGTGTAAAAGGAGTATAAACAAGGCAAGTTATCAGAAAAAAGAAAGATTGGGAGAAAATATGATTGAACTCCTATGCAAATACAATGCAAGTGTTACATTTGTGTTTCATGATTTTAATAAAATTGAACTCTGAGGATCCATTCGTATTTTCAGTTCTTTGCTTTCCAAAATTTCGCTTAGATTCGGCATCTATCTTTGTTCCATCTATTTTCTTAACCTCTCTCCCTCCCTCCCTTCTCTCTCTCTCTCTCTCTCTCTCTCACACACACACACACACACACACACACACACACGTGTTTTAAGACACAATGAGTCATCTATCCAAACTCTGATCCCCTTGCAAATGGAGCCTTGAAAGACAAATTATGAAGAATAATGTATATAACCATTCTGCCTGTCTGTCTGTTGGTCTCACATTGATCTACAGGCAACATCATTTGCACAATATCCTATTCTAGAAGCACATTTAAAGCACCTCATCCCAATCTGAAGAATGTTCTCATTGTGATCATACTTTGCACACTCCTAGAAGAACATGCAAGGGCCATAAAGCATTTCTTTCAGGGGGACCAGTTATTACAAGAATCTGGATTCTTTCTTATTCAGATTCTTTGACTTAACTGGGCTATGGGATCAGTCTGTTTCTCCTGTGAAAATCAATCAGACAAAACTGCCTTAAATCAATTTACTTTTGCTTCATTTGTTGGTGGATTAGCAATGCTCAATCTACACATTTCTGTGCCCTGCTTTCTGCTATCATTTACATGCAGTGTTTCTACTTATAATTACTAGAGGAACTCCTTCTCATCCATTACTCACACAGGAAATCCATATTCCATTTTCCAGTCTTATTCTGCTTATTCTTGTTGTGAAATGAATGGAGGAGGTGTGAGTTGGGGGGGGGAGAGAGAGAGAGAGAGAGAGACTTTGGAAATTCAAGGAACTAAGTTCAATGCTGAATATCAGAAAATAAAATATTTCCCACAACTCTCAAGGGTGCCAAGATGCAAACCTTTGTTCTTGAATGTTTTCCTCCAGTGACTTACACTTGTTTATGCTTGTTAGTAGTTTCTTTATCTCATCTCTCTTTGTTTGCTTGTATGTACAGTTAGAGCATTCAGATATGAAAAATGATTTGCTCTGAAATGCATATGTGGTTTGTTGGCGCATTCTGTTTCAGATGCCAAATGTTGAACAATTTCTTAATCAGACTATGAGCTTTTGCATAGTCTGCATGGGCTTTTATCATAATCTCATTGAAGTGTTTGGAATTACTGGATACAGCCACTGCAGAAGACCAATTTTCCATGTTTCCTTAAGCTCATTGACTGCCCAAGAGCATCCTCATGGGAACATTCAAAGCCACCTGAAGTCAGATCATAGATGCTCCTATCATCTCATACAGTAATAGGCATTATGTTCCCCCTGTCCTTTAAATTAAAAAAGGGAGGAGGGGGAAGGGCTAACTACAAGCACTGCTGATATTTCCAAGGATGTCTCAGGACCCCCACAATAGTAAATTAAGGATGGGAAAGGTTTTATATCCCAGGACTTATTCCAAGACCCATGGTGGTGCAGTAGTTAGAATGCAATACTGCAGGCTACTTCTGATGAGTGCCAGTTGCCAGAAGTTCAACTCAAGGTTGACTCAGCCTTCCATCCTTCTGAGGTTGGTAAATGAGGACCCAGATTACTGGGGGCAATATGCTGACTCTGGAAACCATTTGGAGAGGGTTGCAAAGCACTGTGAAGTGGTATATAAGTCTAAGTGCTACTGTTATTGCTATTAATAAAAGTGAATGTCAGGGTTCCGACATAAGTGCCCTAATTAAATAATGAGCCTCAAGCCAAGCTTCAAAAGAAACCCAGTTATTTATTAGGAGCTTCATGTCAGCATGGACCAAATGAAGCCAACTCTGACCTCACTTAATTCATGCCTTGGCTTTGATCCTGTTTCCCCCTCCCCCAAAGGTATGTCATCAGTCACATTCCCCATCAAAGCAATTTTGCAGGTTGTAGAAGTCACTCCCTCTGGCCATTGTGGGTCTCTGTGGAAATAACCTTGACATTGATGGCTGGAATGTGCTTTGTTTTGACTGAAATGCAAGTTCCTCAATGCAGCTGTGAAGCTCGATTCCCCATCTCCCTTGCCTATGGCAACTTGAGAGCAGGTCAGGAATGCTTTGTGAATTGACAGTGAACATCTAGGAGAGAGAGAACAGTTTTGGTGAGTAAATACTTCAGATTAGTTGGACCATTAAACCATTTTGTAGAAGATCCCCATAACATCTCAGATACCCTAGAAGTTCACCTACTTTCCTATTTAACAGAATCTGGCTCTGAAAAACAGATGGCTTCATTTTGCCTTATGGAGTTCTTTGGATTCTATTAGTACAATTTTGTATAAATCTTATTCTTAGGGAACAGTGTTCTTCTCAGGATTTCCTATAAATGCACTGGACATACCTTTGAAAAACAAATATTGCCCTTAAATATTTTTAGGCAGAATGGCCTTCCTTGGTCCTGCAGGACTAATGCTGCTTTCCTTTCCAGTGATCAAAGGATCCAGTTGTTTACGTTTGAGAATGAGGAGAGAGTAAGCAATAATGGTTCTCTCCAGAATCCAGTGGCCCATCTTTTTCTGCTAAAGTTGGGAGAAAGTTGTTTCTGGTGGAAGTGAAGTATATTAATTTTCCCCTCAGGATTCTTGGGCAGATATCTCATTACAGATTAAAAAAAATGCTTTGTTAATATTCTCCTAAACCTTACCCCAAGGTAACTTGCAGGATCATTTAGTTTAATGCCACTTTTAAATTTGAATAGTTCCAAACATTTTGACTGCAAGCATTTTAACAGATTAATAAAGTTGGAAGGGACCTTATAGGTCTTCTAGTCCCAAGCAGGAGACCCTACTTCTGACAGATGGCAGTCCAGTCTCTTCTTGAAAGCTTCCAGTGATGAAGCTCCCACAACTTCTGAAGGCAACTTTTGTTCCATTGCTTGATTGTTTTCATTGTCAGAAAAATTCTCTTTCTTTCCAGGTTGAATCTCTCCTTGATCAGTTTCCATCAGTTATTCTTGTCTGACCTTCAAGTGCTTTGGAAAACAGATTGACCCTCTCAAATATTGTCACACTACTATCATGTCTCTCCTGGTCCTTCTCTTCACTAGACTATTTGATTTGAACATTTGCAAAGATCTAAGTTCTTTAAAAAGAACATCTCCATTGGTCTGAATTTCAGATACTTTACTTCCTCTCTCTACCCACCGACACCTAGAACATACATAAAGCATTGTAGTACGCTGACATTTCTTTCTGTGTTGTGATTTTGATCTGTTGGGTAACAAATTACAAAACACATGTGATTTCTTTCTCTCTGTCTCTCTTAAACCAAACCAAAAAAATGTTTCCCTGTTTTTTAAAAAGGACAGGACTGAAATAAATTGAATGGATAACTGGCAAATTTCCACAATGTGAAATTGGAATCTGGGGAAAGACCAAGCATTCAGTTTTTGTATACCATAGGGGCAGTACAACCAACATTATGATGTTACTTTACCTGATAATAAAACATTTGCTAGAAAATAACCAAGCTCAGAGAACTAACAAGAACACAGCAGTTCAACCTATATATTTCCTGCTGTCAGAAATTTTGTATTGAATTGTGGTATAAGAATGTGAGATAAATAAAGACATAAAGACAGATAGGGTGTTTTTCTTTTACTCTGTGATGTTCTTATCCTATGAAATTATATTCCAGAGGGGATTAAATAAAAATATAAATCAACACTTTGAACCTTTCCTGAATCTTGATCCTTGGTATAACTCAGCCCTTGGTGAATCAGGATAATTGCTTATTAGGAAAATGATAGATTCTTCTGCTTCTTTCTGGCTAACCAAATGTGTTCATCATATCACTGGTGGGATGGTGGAGATATTGCCTGGTTGCTGATTGACTGATTACAAAGCAATGCCATACATAGCTTCCAGAGCCCAAGTAAAAGTCATTATGTTATGCCACGTTGCACCTGGTCTATTTAGCTCAAACGTTCTTAATCCTGATCAACCCAGCTTTCTGAAAATTAGAAAATATAGTTCGGATTATCTTCTCTAAAAATAGGTGCTATGGTGATTTTCCCCCTTTTCTATGCATTCTCAGACAAGAATGCTATGAGGACTCACACTAGAAGCCTGTTCAACTGATACTAGATTTTATTGGTTTCCTTCCCCTAATAGCCACCCTACTTTACAACAGTAGCAAATGTTTATTGCTCATCATATAATTCCTTTGCCCTAAAAATACTGTTTGTAAATACAGTGGAGTCTCAGGTTGTGACCATAATCTGTTCTCAGACTTCGGTTGCAATCTTATTTGGTGCCAAAGGGGAAATCAGCGCAAAAAGGTAATCTTTCTGTGCCCATTTTATTCACCACCCGATGTTTGAATCGTGACCCGATTCAAAAATCGGGTGGATTTTTTGTTCCAACCTGATTTGGTCAGGTAAACCCGAGGTTCCACTGTATAAGCTTTTATTCATGTTCAAGTCCTATGGACTTAAGATCAGGAAACTTTACTTTGGATATATGCTTATGTGAATATTCTTGACTTTATGTTTGTATGTTTTATTTATTTGAATTCCAAGCATCTTTGGGGATGTATTTTTAGTGTATGAATCAAAAGAAGCTTTCAGAACATAGTAGCGATTTTACCAGGGGTAACATCCTGGTCTCATCAAAGATGGGTTTAAAATTCTGACTGAGATGAATGTAGCTAGAAATTGGCTTTAGGCGATTAGACCCTTTAATCTTTCACCAAGGTTTCCCCTCCTAAAGGATATTTTTTGTTGATTGACAACTGCTAACATCTTCAAAATTTTACACACCACTGTTGATATATACCTACTGAATTTCTAATGAGATTTTCTCTCTGCCTCTCTCTCTTTTTCTTTCTCTTGTGATATATGGATCATTTTTTAATGTCTACCCACCATCTCTCAGGCCATCTTCCCCAAAGTATAAATAGATCCAAATTAATAATGTTAACTAAAAATTACTTTGTGCATTTTAAAAAAGGACACTATTCAATGTCTTGGATTAAATAAAGCTCTTGGCCTTTAAGGTGCCACAAAACCATTTGTTGTTCTTTTTTTTTAATTTGGGCTTTTCCTCTTAGAGCTTCCTTCCAAACTCAAGAGGTCCCACGTGGACTTAAATCCTTTCCTCCTGAATTTAATTCATCTTAAGATGACAATCATGGATCTCAATGGTATATATGAGGGCTTGCAATGATGATTAACAAAGGCATGTTGCTATTCTGAAGTGCAATGAAGTATGTAATTAAACATTTTCCCTCCCACATTGGGAACAGAGTTTTGAAGAGAGCATTGTTTTATTGAAAAGTCAGCTTTGTGCAGTGATTGGGTTCTTCTTAAGCCACAGACATCTCTCGAAACAGCCAGGCAGATTATTTTACTTATTTATATAGCATAAATTCTGCTATAGGCAGGGGTGGGATTCTAGCAGTTTGGACTGGTTCAGGCAAGCTGGTACTTCTGGTGAGCATTTGGCCCTGCAAACCCTTCCTGTGCTTTATTTCCTGGTTTTTTTTAGCACAGCTGATTTGCTCAGCAGAGTGGTTTGCCATGCCTCAGCTGTTTTAGTCCCAGGGACTACAGTAGAAGGTAAGTAATTGAGTTGAAAATGGGCTTTTTAAAACGTAGAGCACACACACGAAGCACGTGTTTGGCACACGTGCGCACGAAGCATGAGCTCACCAAACCGGTTTGTTATACTGGTTGAATTGCACCATTGGTTATAGGTTTTAATGCTCTGGTCTTGTACACTTACCTGAAATTAAATTCACTGTCCAAAATGGACCTTATATCAGTATAAATGTGATCACTGAAAAGTAATACAATTATTTCAGAACTACAGTTTACATTATGATTCAAAGAAGGATTTTTCTACCATATTTCAACCTTTTCCCTTTGGGATATTTTTGTTCCATGTATCAGCCAGCTTGAGAGCTTTCTGACAATTTTATAACATTTTGCTTGATCCAACAAAAAAGCAAGATCCTGACAATGTTTAGGTACTGTTATTTGAATGAGACAACACAGCTGCAAATATTTTATAAATAGATCGATTCATTTCAAATGCTTATTTTTATGGCAACATTCATATGGAAAAATCATGAAGTGGCAGATGGATGAGATTGCTCAGTTTGTTTTAATTCCTTTATGTTTCTGGTTGCCTGATGTGTATTTATAGCAAGTATGGCAGTGAATGAATGTTTGCTATGCTGAAACGTTTGTTATCCTATGATTCATTTTAGCCCTTTTACCTTGAGTGAGTAAAACCCACTTGTGGTAGAAATGAATTATAATCCCTGTGATATTATAGGATTCCTAATGAAAGTCATTCTACAAAAAACTTTTCAAGGGGCATTCCTGTCTTCATGAAAAGTCAATCAAAATTCAAAGGGTTGGCCCAGAAGAAAGTATGAAAATGTCCCAAACAAAATGGGCAGAAACACTGGAAGTGATAGATACAGGAAAATAGTACTTGGAGAATTAGCACCGTGTTCTGACCAAGGCTTGTTGAGACACTAACAAACATACGTTAGGTCCAAAACCCCTTTTTTGTTTATTTCAATGGCTGTGAATTTTAGTCATTCACAGCCCATAATGAGTCTCAAACATTTTGTAAATAGTCCCATGGAAGTCTGTCAAAATCCTTCATAATAAGCCTGATAAGCATGCACCTTTATCTTCCTTGAAATGCTGCCAACAACTAAATTTCCAATTAGTTATACAAGGCCAAACGAAACACAAATTCTATACAGAGTTTCAGGTTTCAATCCGACCAGTATGAATAAAGTTGCTTCCTGCAAAGGTTCAGGTCCCTATGCTCCTCCTTTATGTCTTATGGGAGGGCCAATCACCTCCAAGCCTTATTCCCAGGTCATCCATTTTGTCTTAACTGTTCTTGCCTTCTGGCAGCTCTGCACATGCATGCACCAGGAACAGCTCCCCTTGTTCCTCTGCTTCACTGCTGTCAGATTCTGGAGGCTCCGGAGTCAGCATATAACTCCCAGCCCTGGCTGCATCTCTCTATCAGATGCAGAACCTTCGTCCAAGTCCTCCCCAGACTCCCCACTGTCCAACTCTACTGTCATCTCTGCAGGCTGCCGGTGGACTACAACACAGAGAAAAATGTCTGTAGTTCACATTCATAGTAGGTGACACAGGATTGCCTGAGGTGTATCTACTTTTTAAAAAAATCAAGAAAGATCTTTGATCATGCAACACACATTCAAGAGGGACAAGCGAGTGTACAGATGCAGCTGCCTTCTTAACATTGCTGTCTTCCCTCTACAGGCACAATACTGGGTGATGACTATTCCTGACAGCCAGCAATGGTTGGGCATCCATCCTGGTGACAGACCAACCTGGCAATGCAGCAGAAACATGGCCTTCTTTCTCATCTCATGGTAAGTGGATTTACTGCCTGGAATGAGGACTTTTTATGTTCAGAACTTGGTTGGCGACTGATTTTAAAATACTGCAATATTTCATTCTTCTTCTCCCATTTATCTCCATGATTCCTTTTTTCTGCTTGTTCTATTTTTAGCCTAACAGTCTTTAATATCTGGAGAAGAAAGAAGCAACGTTTCTCCAAGATCTTCACCAATTTCTGCTACTTTATTCCTTTCTTGTAATTCCTTTTTTTTTAAAGTGCTTTTTAATTCCTATTTTTGTTCCTGCCAGTTTTGTCTGATGCTAGTTCTGATTTCAGAGCAAGAAAGATGGGTAAATAAATAAGCAAGGGAATATTTTTATGCGTAAAGAAGTCTCTGAAACAGATGCTCTCTAAAATGTTTCGTATCTAGGCACTCAAATAAGTTGCTGATGCTGATAATATCCCCTTTATATTTAGCTGAAAAGGAATAATGGATTGCAGTTTACCATTTCCTCCATATCTTGTGCAAAATGCTTTGTTAGATATCATAAGCTTTTTAGCTCTAGTTACCAACATATGTATTCTAATAAAATATTCATTTGAAAGAAATCACATTGGGGAAAAAGCAGATTTACACAAGTCCACTGAGGAGAGAGAAAAAAGGTACTGGAAAATACATAAACACTACTGATCTATACCATAAATATCCGAAGGGGTACTAATAATGATTTTTAAGAAAGCACTGTAAATCTTATTTAAAAAAAAAATCCTGTAAGAGCTTACATTTGTTCAGGATAAATTCTTCTGGCTATTTTAATAGACCATGTAGTGCTATTGAGGTTAATTGAAAAAACTCATCCACAGGTTCATAAGAGCTGATATTATGTAAAAAGGCATTAAGAGTTGTTAACCTAATGCTACATAGCTTTTTCTCTGGTAATATCACACTGCTAACTAGAGCATACAAAACATTTGTGCAAGGCCAATACTTGAATACAGCTCATCAGTCTGGAACCCACATTGCCTATCTGATATTAGCACAGTTGAGAAAGTTCAGAAATATTTCACAAAAGTTCTCCACTCCTCTACTCATTGCAGAACAGCCTTATGCCATCAGCTTGAAGTTCTAACCTAGAAAAATGAATTTAACGCTGTCTTCAGTTTGATCTAAGTATGGTATATAAAATCATACATTTCAATGACTTACCTGCAAATGAATGCTTCAGCTTCAAGCATAACAACACAAGGCACCACAGACTAGAACAAATCAAGGTTAACCACACCTAAACTTGATTGCAGTTCAGCAAGCAATAAACTGATTGCAGGTTCATCAAATACGACTTCGCACAGAGTGGTCAAATGTCTGGAATACTCTACCTGACTTGTGGTTTCTTCCCCAAACCCCAAAAACTTTAACCTTAGACTGTCTACTATTGACCTCAACCCTTTCCTAAGTGGTCTGTAGGGTGCGTGCATAAGCACACCATCGTGCCTACTGTCCCTGTCCTATTGTTTTTTTTATTTTCCTTAAATGTACCCATTTCATGTATTCATTATTATGTATATATTTATACCTATTATCTTGTAAGCGATTGACAAATCAAAATAAAAAATAAAAAAAATACTTCCAGGTACATCAAGGTTTTGATCTGTCAAAATCATCTTAAGCTTCTTCATGAACAATTGAGGCCTCAGCCAGCACACTGCTTTGTGCGGTGCACAAACATTTCCATTGTTTTTATCCTTTGGAGAATACCTATAATGATGAAGTCAGAAGCCATGCCCCTAGCAGCTTGGTTGTACTTCTTGCAGTATGAGTAGGTGGATTATGTTCTCCTTGGTAAAGAGGTCAGCATACCCATTTTTTTTGGTACTCCATTTCGTCATGGTTCTGGGGGAAGTTAGCTTGCAAAAGAATTGAACCGGAAGAGTTTCTGGCATGCTTACAAGATCACTGAAATGCAGTAGAAAAATATGGTGATGTTAGATAGCAATTGCAATAGCACTTCATAGTGCTTTAGAACCCTCTCTAAGTGGTGTACAGAGTCAGCATATTGCCCCCAATAATTTGGATCCTCATTTTACTGACCTTGGAAGGAAGAAACTCTGAGTCAACCCTGAACTGGTGAGAATCGAACTGCTGGCAGTCAGCAGAATTAACCTGCACACCCAACTTAGTAGCCCTCAAATGAAGGAGCTGAGAAGACATTTCCATCTCAGCCCTGAAGTATGAATCTCCCTCATTCCCCTAATTTGCAACCTATCTGTATTATGAGTGTAATCTTCTCATCTTGAATTACTTAGACTCTTCATAGTTAAACAGAAGATTTATTCTGAGCTATGAGCTACACTTGCCCTTGTGTGGTCAGCATTAATCAAACCACCCACCAGCTGCAATTAGAGCATGCTCATGAGATGATTATCTTTACTCTTGAATGGGACTCTCCTTGATTGCTGAAACATACTTGACATTTTAGAATGAGACTGTGTTTACAGAACAATCTACTGGCTCCTGGACTATCAATTATCTCAGGAGTGTCACATATTTTCCACATTTAGTTGGCCTGGAGGAATGGAAATATTTGTGTGTCCCCGTCCCCCCCAGATACTCTCTTGGTAATTATTGCAATGAGGTTTTGCTTGCATATAAAGTGGGATGCTTGTTTATGTATGGAAGAGATATATAAGCAACCCACCTATTCATGCTTTTGCATATCCTTTCCTGTGTGTCATTGCCTGAGATGCTGACTTGTGTTCAAGCTTTGAAGCTTTGGTTCAAACAGAGTTTGAACATATGACTATTTTCATTTATGTGATGTCCCTTTTCAACTAACTTTAAATGAATTCCATAAAGCTCTGATGAGCAAAGCTATACACAGAAAAAATAGATCAACAGGCAAACTGGTTGAAATATGAGGTTTAATTGTTATCATTATTGGTCCTGCTGTAAGAATATGGACCTGATGGAGAATTCCCATTGACTTTTGTAGCTTTAATCAAAATATCTTCGAAGCACTGCTCCTACCATTTATCTCGATTATTTTTTATTCAATTTACTCTGTATTGAATTTACTCCAGTTAGTAAAAAAAAGATCACTAGATTTCCTTAACCATAACCCGAGGAACATAATAAACACGTGTTTAGTGAACTCACCATTAAAAATTGAACTGAATTGTTGATGGTTATGATCATGTTATAGCATTATTACCAAAAGGATTGTTTTGTGTTCTTCTTTTATGCATCTTTATTTTAAATAATAAATAAATATATATTTATTTTTATATCTTAACCTGGACATTGATTAATACAGTGTGTGTATTTGTGTGTGTGTGTGTGTGTGTGTGTGTGTGTGAGAGAGAGAGAGAGAGAGAGAGAGAAGAGGGAGAGGGAGGGAACACTCACATATTTTATTTATGGAAAATAGATGGCTAGATAGATAGATATGATAGATAGATTAGATAGAATAGATAGATAGATAGATAGATAGATAAGATAGATAGATTAGATAGATAGATAGAAGAGGGACAGATAGACCAGATAGACAGACAGACAGACAGACAGACAGATGATAGATATTTTCAAAATATCTTCAAATATTTTGATTGTGATTCAAAATAATCATAAAATAGTATCAAACCTCACTCTTTTTGGTAAACCTTAAATAATTATATCTGCTAGATTGTGCAAATCCAAAGAAATAACAGCTAAATGGAAGTACATAAATGATGGCTTGACAGCCAATGGGACAACACACATCTAACCTTGAAAATAAGGCAAATATGGAGCAGCCATCTAACCAACTTGGATTCTGCATACTGTAAGTGGTGCAGTGTAAACTGATGTGTTGAGAGTTGTAATGCAATCTTATATGCCCTGTTTGATTTAGAGCAGTGTTTTTCAAACTTGACAACATTAAGATGTGTATCCTGGCTGGGGAATTCTGGGAATTGAAGTTCTCACATTTTAAAGTTGTCAAGATTGAAAAGCACTGATGTAGAATAATGCAGAAGTAAAACAAGGCAATTAGCTTGCCTCTAGGATAGGAGGAAATGTAGCAAGTTGATATAGTAATGTATAGTATTAGTCATGTAATCGTGTTTATTAAAAAAATAAACAATTTATATACAAATGAAGGGAATAATTTCAAATGTTTCTGTGATTAAAAAAAAACATGAACCTTTTAAATTGGTCAACCAGAAATCTGAAAGAAAAGGAATGCTGAATTCTTTTCAAATTGTAGAAGAATTTATTATCTCAATAAGGTCTGCACATTCTAAAGTATAATGAAGTATATTGTAACCTTTAATTAATAAGGTCTCCATTGCAACTTCTCTATGAAGTAATGGTTATCATTTCATTTTACACTTGAGTAAACAAAATAATTGCACATCTCCAAGAACTATTACGCTTTAGGGTCTATTTTCATGCAGTGGAAAAGAGTTATGCTGGCGAAACAGGAGAAAGCCCTTAGAAAAATTGACCCTAAAGGAGAATGAAATCTAAAGGCAAATTGAATATATAATCATATTCCATCCAAGAAAAAAAAGAAAAAAAGAAAGAAAGTAGGAAGTGTTCCATTTGGAAACAAGATGCGTGAGACAGGTTCCAACAAACAGCTCTTTTATTTAACAGTAAAGCAACTGGTAATGGAACATTTGCCCAAGCCGCATCAGCCCTTCATATAGCGGCTTGCTTGCAGCTTGTGGCCAATGACAGTAGTTTAAGTGTTCCCGCCATCTGACAGGCCAATCGGAATGGCTCTTAAGTAACCAATCCGAGAACAGCCTTCTCAGCCAATCAGATTGAGATATTTGGAGTCTACCAAGTTCTATACACAACACCCCTCCCCCTTGATTTCGTTCAACGTGCGTAATGTAGTCATGCAGGTAGATGGGGCTTTTGCGAGTCTTGGTTGACCTGTGCAGCTCAGTTCCAGCGTGGTCCTCAAGTGGTTCGGATGGGATCGCTTTTTCTCTGTATCTTCTCCATGGAACCTCCAGGAAGGGTGAGTCAGCCTTGCTGCTCCCGCCTGAGTTTCTCGGGTTGGTTGAGATGGCTCCGCCGCTCCCTCCTGGTTCGTCT
>BHFT01040616.1:0-37291 GCA_004320025.1 Laticauda laticaudata
ATGCTCCAGGGGATTGTGCAATGTAGTAAGCCTTATGTCTTTTGCTATTTGTAATGGTGATGGGCAAATCCTATTATGTCCTGTCCTTAGAATTTGGGTGGGGGAAAGTAGATTTTAATCCATCAGCTCCAACCTGCTGTTTTGTTTATGAACAGATTGACCCAATTGTTCTGAATGGATACAAAAATCTCCATTCCGAAAGACGAGCCTCTTCTGCTTGAGGTTGTTTCCTATGCAGAAAAACTGAGGTTGCTTTCTGCCTTTAAGAACATGTTTCTCTATTTCTCCTTTGGGGAAATATCATATTCTGCCTCTTTTTTAATGTTGACAATAAAGAATATTTTAATCTGGGGACAGAGGCCTTCCTACAAATCACTAAATCTAAGTGATAAGGTAAGTCTAGGACTACCTGTATCTAGAAGACTAGTCAGCCTGCATCCAGAGGGAGCTGCTGAACATATGTATTTGGTACAATTGCCGAAAAGCCAAAAAGATCCTGACTAACACTAAGACCCACTGCGGTTGTCTGTATCACAGTCTGGAGATCAGGTGAAAGTCCCATCAGGTAGCACAGGGGAGAAAAATGAGGCAAGGGCATCACTGGTGCCTGGGATAAATGCAAGGGAAGGAAAGCAACAAGTAGACCGAGCCACAAGGCGATCCTGTGGATTATGTGCAACGTGGGGTCGCTCTTTTCACGGCCAAATTTCAGACAAAAGGAGAGAGACAGAGAGGGAGGGGGAAAGAAAGAAAGAGAGAGAGAGAGAGAGAGGCTTCCTCAGCCGGCATCGGAGATCTTTTTGTCCGTTGTTTCATGTTGGTGGTAGACACAGGTGGCGGGGAAGGAGAACTCTTTTTCCAAACTCTAATCCGGCTTTTCTGCGCCGGAGATTCCCGCTCACTTTTCTTTTTTTTCGGGAAAAAAAGTCACGCGAAGTTTCTCTCCTCTCCCCCTACCCGCCCCGAGAGTCCTCTTCCAAACCGCGGCGCATCTTCGGGCATCAAAGTTTTCTTTGTCCTACGTCCGATAAGCAGGGTAGGGAGAGGGAGGAGGAGGAGGAGGAGGAGAAGAGAGAAGCACCGATGGCTCAAAAAAATTGAAAACGAAAATTCTTCAGGATTTAAAAAAAAAAAAAGAAGTTAATAAATAAATAAATAAAAAAGAGCCGAGGGGGGTAGGGCGGTGGAAAGAGCCAGCTCAGTCACGTGACGAAAGGGGTTGTGTGGTACGAGCTGGTTCCCAGCCAGTGGCAGAAGCTGATAGGAGGAACAAGCGGAGCATGGAAAAAAAAGAAAAAAAAAAGGAAGGGAAGGAAGGAAAGATGACTAACGGATCGCGGACGGTGCGAGTCCTCATGTGCTGGGATCTTCCCGGAATGTAAGCGGAGGCAGCCCGGGGCGGCTCTTTCAGTCTCCTGCTCCGAGAGTTGGATCTCTTGACTCCCCAAGCAGATCTTGCTGCTTTTTGGAAGGGGAGGAGGGTTAAGGAAGGATAGAACATGGCCTGCATTTTGAAGTAACGGAAAAAACAAAACAAAACCCAAAAATCTCTTAATCTGTTGCTTGATTGTTCAAAAAGAAAGGAAGAGATTGAGAAAAATAATGATCATAATAACAACGCAAACGAGTCCCGTTCGCTTCTCCGAGCCAGTGGAAAAAATCGGGATGACCCACCCCCAACCCGGCTGCATTTTAATCGGAAAAATATCTTGAATTTCCCCTTCCCCCCCCCTTCCCCTCCCCTCCCCGGGTGCCTCTTTTCCCCGATT
This sequence comes from Laticauda laticaudata, assembly GCA_004320025.1. Taxonomy (NCBI): domain Eukaryota; kingdom Metazoa; phylum Chordata; class Lepidosauria; order Squamata; family Elapidae; genus Laticauda; species Laticauda laticaudata. The sequence continues at coordinate 1,770 of BHFT01040616.1, forward strand.
TCAGCAATCCCCGCTGCAAAACATGCCGAGGGCTTCTCGGTCGCGCCGCCGACCCTCTCCTTTCCCCGCGGCTTCTTCCTCGCTTCCTTCGTCACCGTTGCTCCTGCCATCTTCCAGCTTCAAGCGGGATGGGAAAGGAAGAATGGGGGAAGGGGGGAGAGCGGGAGAAAAGCAGCACGCGAATGCGGCAGGCAGTGGGGGGACGGGGAGGGAAAAACCCGCTGGCCGATTCCTTCCAGGCATTTAACCTTACTCGCCAGCGCCTTGAGGATCTCGCGGCGGCGGCGCGGCGGCGGAGAGGATCCCGTCCTTTGTCCTCCTTTTGGGAATCTCGCGCTGTTTTCAGACGGGCAGTTTGCTCCAGAAGCGGCGGCAAGGCACATTTCTCTCTCTGCCTCCCCCCCTCGTCTCGACTTCAGCAAAACCTATAAACGTTGTCCTTACTCGTCGGAGGAGGCTGGTGTCCTCCGCAACCTCTGTTTCAAAATGTTTTTCCCTTCCGGAGGAGAGAAACGAACCATAATCAAATCTTTTTCCGCCTCTTCCTCTCTCTCTCTCTCATACATATATATTGTATGTATGTATGTATGTGTATATATATGTGTATAAATGTGTATATATGTATGATGTGTGATTATATATATTATATTATCTATATTTATATATTATTATATATATATTATATATTATATATTTATTTATTATATATATATTATATATACACACACACACACCACACACACATTACATAATACACACACACTCAATGTATATTTAGGTCAGTAGGTTAGCGCCTCAGAAAGAGTTGAATCGGGTAGAAGGAACACGAGGATCAAGAGAGGAGGGAAACATTTATTTTTTTAGAAATAAAAACACTACAAATAAAATCAGCATTGGAGTGTTCCATCTCTCCTTCAGATCACATGTGAAAAATATATATATATATCTGTATGTTTGAGTCTTGTACTTTTGGGGCCTTTTCTTTCCTGCCTTTGTGTTACTCACAAGCTGAGGTGAAACCGATCAGCAGGTTCTTGATCAGTTTTGAATTTCCCATGCAAACCTTTGGATTCTCCGATGGGGGAATTGTTGGTTTCAAATAAAATATTAGGTTGAATAAATACAGGTTGAAGTTCAAAGAGTTCTTCCAGATATGGAAATATTTCAGTACCATAAAAGTTTTGTTGGCCACCAGATTCATATGATGAATGCAGTGTCTTATTTTCACAGGCCGTCAGGGAAGTTCAGGAGAGGCCCACTTTATTGCAGTCCTGTTTAGCAAATGCAAGCTAATCTGCAACAAAACATCTGGTGCTTTTAGTGACTCCAATTCTATTTCTGGTTTCCTGTGTTTGCAAGTTACTTTGGTGGGTTGCGAGAGAGGTTGTATTGGAATAATCATCCATCCATTTTCTTACAGATTTTTGGGGGGTTACATTTTGGGATTCTCCTTCAGCTCTCTTTTGGTGGATGGTACAAATTGGCTGTAAATGACTGGAGTTGTTGCTTTGTTTATGGGGAGATATACCACTTAGCTACTATTAAGATCTGGGTTGCAAAAACTGGAGGAACACTAGATGACAGCAAAGATTTGAGAGTTTTATGTACAGTGTTGCTTTGCAGCCCTCTAGTAGTAGGCTTCCTGATTGCTCTAGTTTTGCTGGAATTCCTCAGCCCGATTAAATTTAGTGATTAAACTTGGATCTTCCACCTTTATACATAACCTCTTAATTGAGAGAGCATCATAGCTTAGAATCCACTACCTGCACTTCTCTATGCGTTGAGTCTACTTGGACAAGACGCCATTGTAACAAATATTTGGCAAACTGTATTTTTAAGACTCTACTTTAGGAGGGGCATCCAAGGTTCACAAAAAGGTCCCCACCCGAATAGTTCAGCATTTGAAATGATCAGATAAATCAGTACATTTCATTCGAGGCAATACAATTAACCATACTAATAATATCTATATCATAATCTACACAATCTCAAATGTAGGAGTCTTAATCTAAGATCAGGCTATTATTTCAGCATTTCCAGACACTTCTGTTTATTACCGTATATACTCGCATATAAGCCAAACTTGCATATAAGCCGACCCTTAAAAAACTGTCCCAAAATGAGGAATTTTGCCAAAACTCGCATATAAGCTGACCGCCAAATACCATGGTGTGTTGTTTGGGCTAATAACAAAAGAGTATCAATATGCAATGCACTGATGAAGGTTCATTATCAAAGCATTTGTGTAGGAAACAATATTAAGTTAATTACCCAGTATGTAAAGAATCTGATGTTGCACGTGATGATCACAAACACGAAAGCGGTCACGTGAATGACGAACCAATCACAGCGTGTTATGATCCAGTGATAGAAAAAGCAAAATGGAGGCGCCCAGAGTAAAAAAAAATGTGCTTAATTAGACGTAATTATGTTGCATTTTATTTGAGGTACAGTTAAAATTAATATTGAAATTGAGTTGTAGTTTGTTGGAATTAACTTTATTTAGTGCAGTCTCAATTTTTATGGCTGTATATATGACTGAATGGTAATGTCAATGATATTGTGTGATCTGAGAAGTGGCGTCATGTCAGTTCGTTTGTGTGACTTATGCGCATATAAGCCAACCCCCTAATTTGATTAAAAAAAAATGAGTTTTAGAGCCGGCTTATATGCGAGTATATATGGTAAGCCTATTAAAATTTAAGTGTCACATAAGAAAAGAATGAGGAAGGTATTGTAACAAGGTAGATCAGGTCAATGTTATGGGGTAAAAACAAAAAGGAAAAAAATGTAACCAATGCTCAATACCTGCTGCAAAATGTATATATGTATATATATTTGTGCTGTTCAGCTTCCTTCTGGTATTATCCCCATCACTCATCACGAAAATTTCAACATCGTTGCAAAGTCGTCTTAGAGTAGAAGGTAGTAGTCCGAAGACATAACTCAAACAATATATATTTGTTTAGATGTTTGTTTGTTTCTTTTTAAATGTTTTAAATATATGAAACTTAAATAAACTTTACTTTAAAATTATATATAAAAAAAGAAAACCATACACTACAATAAGAAGAACTTTTTGTTTTGTTCTTTTAACCTCCACCTCTCTCTAGGGTAGAGTTCAGATTCCATGCTTAAACCATTTATACTTCGATGTGTTTAATATTGCCTAGAGATGATAGGTATGATGAGTATTTCCAGAGTGAATACTTTGAGAACTTTTAAACGTAGTACAAACTAGATACAAGTATTTTTAAAGATAAACAGCATTTCCCTAATTATGTGATTTTCCTAATCCTTATATATTACATTTGGATTTTAAAATATGAAGCCTGTTCACATATTTTATAAATTATAAATTAGCCTATCTCCTTCCATTGAGATTTGGCCTCTTCCAAATGTTGTGTCCATTTGTTTTCTATATTATAAAAGAAGAGGGAGACAACAAGTTGGACTTATAAAGCAAAGATATTAGTTAGCTAATCTTGTTAATGCAGAAAGGTATAGCATTTTTAAAAAGAGATATTTGGGGGAGCAGTTTTATTATAAAGCAAGTTCCACAAGTCCAGCAAAATGTCTTACACAGGAATCAAATTATGTAACTAGACAAGTTTCATTTGTATCAAGATCTTCAGATAATGTAATCTTTATTTTAAATTTTCTTAAATGGATTTTTTGCAACAGAACCCTTATGACTTCTCTCAACCGAGGAAGAAGGCAAATCATTTCCAAAATTTTCCCACAATAACTGCAGGCAATGACCCGGAGTCAACATTAACTCAAAGACACCCAATAAATGTATTAACGTATGTATGTCAGTTTTGACCTAACTTAAATTTTGACCACCAATTTGGGTTCATGGATGAATGTTGAGCATGAATAAAACTAAGTTATGCTTGGTTCCTCTTAAGTTTCTTAAAAACTTTCTAATTAGACAAGCCAGTTGAACGAATTAACAGTATTAATAAGCAGTGATGAAAGGAAACCAAATGTTTAGCTATAAATATTAAGATTCTGAAGTGGATCAAAGGAGTGGCCGACTTTGATGATTCTCAAGAATCATCTTTAAGAGTGAGATCCTCTTAAAGATCAGAGCAAAACTGTCTTAATGTTTCATGCCACTCCAGTTGCCTTCTCCACCAGTAGCTACTGGATATGCTGGTGCAGGCTGCAAATATAGCATAAAACACCTTTTCCAATCAAATTGTGTAATTTCTTTACTTCAGTGAGACAAATAATGCTCCCTTTGGGATAGGAAGTTCTTGTCAGGCCCACCTCTTATAGGCTAGTGATTGTAATTCCCATTAGACATTGTTATTGGAAGCAGAGGAAGAGAATCCAAATGACCTGTTTAAAAACCTTCTAAGAAGTAAAGCCCCTCTTATTTTGAGCTTGACTCCTTGTTAACCCTGTGAAATTTTCTTGGTAACAGTTATATCATACTTTTGTTTCTACCCCTGCATGACAAATCTGAGAAATAACTAGCTGTATTTAGTCCTTGACTTACAACCATTGAGGAAAGCCAGATTCGCTTAATGACCCTGTGATTTTCTTAACTGCAGCAAAAAAGTCATAAAATTGGCAATCATCTGATGACTCAATTAATGCTTAGCAATGAAAATTCAGGTCCCATTTGTTGTTATAAGTTGAGGCCTACCTATACTTTGCAGACACTGTATTCAATGTCTATGAATTGGGTTAATGATTGGCTTATTTTTAATTTCTGTCACACTTTTCTACTCAATTTAAGTATTCAAGGCAACTAAAAATTAATACAGAAGACAACAGTTTCAGAACATAAAACAAAGCCAAGACAAACATAAATGACACTTTTCTGCAAAATAAATTAAACACCACTTGCCATTTAATTAAACAGTACTGCCACATGCTATTGTGGGTTTTTTTTCCTGATTTTTTTTTTAACATCTGCCTCCAGATCTCTGAATTGTGTCCAGTGAGTTGACGAGTGTGGAAGGAGTAATTTTTGGCAAATTTCATCACTGCACACAGTTCTTCTTTAAACTATAATCACAATAAAATATTTGGCACAATCCTTGATCTTGAATTTGTGAGTAGACAATCAAGACTGCTCCACAACTTTATAATTTCATGTGAATGCTGGTTGTTAATATGTACATAATTCAGGATGATGATAGCATGTATATTGTTTACAGGACTTCATTCCTGTAAATTCAGAAGCAAAATCCCTCTAATGGCCAATTCCAGTGTTATGTTTCTTAACTTGCATTTTATAAATATTTATTGGGAAATGTTTGTAAAGGTTACTGTATAACAGCATTTGCTTGTTCACTGTCATTGGTGATGGAGTTGCTTGCAACAAAGCCTTGCTAAATCAGTTTGCACTCCTTTAATCGAAGGCACACACTACAAATATTGGTGCCTGATTTGAATTATTTTTCAGACAATAGTTACATGCCTCCCTCTCATTTGATCTCATTGTAAATGTATACATACAGATACACAATCTATCATCACTATGTTAACTTCATTGTTTTAAATGCAAGAAAAGAATGTAATGGCAAAATTGACCCTTTGCATGATGACAGACTGCATAAGGTACAAAGAGGTTAGACAAAATCTTGACTCTCCTTTCTGTACTGTATTATTTTCCCCATGGTATAAATAGAAGTAAATAAATATAGATTTTTCGTGTGGCATCCAGTTTGAAAATAGAGAAAAAAAACTGTATCACCCTCTAAATCTTCTTGTATGAATACTTATCTGTAACTATTGTTTTAGTATTTAGGGAAGTGAAAAGATAGTAATGATTCAAACAATGATCTTTCTCATTATCAATCAAAACTCCCTTGGGAAATAGATAGTCCTTCATTCTCAGATGGACTCGTCATCACTTGGCATAAACAAATACTTCTTAACCACAGATGGTCTCATTCTTGGCATGACCAAATAAAGCATTCCAAATGCAAGATAAGATAGGCTTATCCTGGCCAATCTCCAGTGAGATAAGCCTGCATAAAGTAGCTCACTTCTAACTGGTAGGGTGCATCATCTTTCTGGAGTTCTCTGACTGGCAGAAGAATTAGAATTAGAAGAACTTTATTGTCATTGTTGCAAGTACAGCGAAACTGTGGAAGAAGAGGAATATAAAGTCTTTCCCTATTTTCTTTGACTGCTGTCTCATGTTGCTATTGTGTCATTTTTTTCATACTGCCTTGGAATAAAGCCATCTCAAATCAAAAAGAACCTTTGATCCAACTCTGCTGAGATGAGGACATAGTAATACACTCACATTCCGGCTTATTAAATGAGAGATGTACTCCAAATTTCAGATGTGGGGTCTGTGTGCCTGAAAAGATATTGCAAAATAAGGATATGAAAGTGTGATGGGATTTCAGAATTCAAACTTATTGCATGGTTGGAAATTCAAACTGATAAGAACTTAGAACAGAATGCACTTAAATATGGTAGAAAGTAAGAGTCAGCAAGCTAGAAAATTCCCAGTTTGGTGATGCCGATTGAACACAAAGTAAGTTACTTGCAGAAATGTCCACAGGCGATGCCTTCATCAAAAGGATGAAAACTGTGTTGTATTTGGAACTTTGTCCATTTTCAATGTATGTACATCATCATAATATATAGATGCAGATACCCCCTACCCAACATACCATTATTTCACCACCACCAAAAAAAAAAAAATTACACACAGGGTTTAGCCATTCCGTTGTCAAATCTGAAACTGGTATGTGATGAAAGAGGAGGAAATGATGTTAGACTATTTTGCATACCATAGTTTATTCCGGTGATTTCCCAACTATGGATCTTTTTAAAGGAAGTTGAATGTATTTCTGCGTGTTCAGTTTATAAAGTACGGTGCAAGTTCATGTTAACTTCTCAAGGGTCGTGTGTTTGTTTCCATTAAGTATTCTATTGGTGGAAAGGTTTGCTGCCTCTTCAAAATCATCAGGCTAACAATTAGTGTCTGCCTAGGACACAAATAATTGTGGCCATTTGGGTTAAGCATGTCTTCCAAGTGCTTACAAATCCTTAGGAAATATAAAGGCAGATATCTTGCCACAGCTTTGGAGAGGTATTGTACATGGATGATAAATGAGATTCTGCTTGATAAGGGACAAGTAACCTAGTACACGTAGTCCTTAACGTACGATCACAATTGAGCCCAACATTTGTTGTTAAGTGAGAAATTTGTTAAGTGAATTTGCTCCATTTTATGACTTTTCTCACATTTGTTAAGCAAATCACTGCAGTTCTTAAATTAGTAACATGGTTGTTAAGTGACTCTGGTTTTTCCATTGACTTTTGCTTGTCAGAAGGTCACAAAAAGGGACTCTGCAGCCATCATAAATGTGAATCAGTTGTTACGCATCTGAATGTAAATCACCTGGCCATGGGGATGTTGCAGTGGTTGGCCATGGGGATGTTGCAGTGGTCATTAGTGTGAAAAAGGGTCATAGGTCACTTTTTTTCAGTGCCGTTGTAACTTTTGAACTGTCACTAAATGAACTGTTGTAAGTTGAGGATTATCTGTACTCTCCAGGTACAGGGACTCTTCCTTAATAAGGATTCTTCCGTAGTCCTTTGCCAGTGGTAATTCTGTCCAGAGATAATGTTAGGTAGTGGATATGAAGGTATAGTATTGCTTCTTGAATTGGTCATGTACAATTTGTGCAGCCTATTCAACTTATAGCAGAGTGTATGAAATTGCCTTTTACAATCAGATAATGCTACAGTTGTGGCACTTAATATTCCTTGTTACTTTTTAAATATAAATTATCTTGATCTGATTGTATATATTTTGCTTTCGCAAAGAATATATCTAAAGAGAATAATAGCCTTTTTAGTGGAATATGATTCAGTTATCATTTTGTTTTTAAATAAGCCCAGGTGCTTTCCAGTCCGAATAAGGAAAGAAAGGAATGTTGATTAAACATTTGTATGGTGTGAATTGTTCTAAAAATGAACAAGTCAAAACAAAATTAATCCATCCATGATACTATCATAAAGAAACCCAGCTGGCATGGTATCATCTAAATATGAGGGCACTTTTCATAGACTGTGGCTTTTCTTTTCTAAGATTATCATTGCCTGTTTTCTTCCTGAGATATCAGCCTTTCATAACTACAACATGCAAGTTATTATGTGAAATTAGATTTTGGATTTTAAATTTATATGCATGCATGAACTTAAATTTAGAATTCAGATTAGACCTTCCAGATGTGTGTTGCAAAATTTGGACAACTGTGAGATGGCAACAAAAAGTGAGAGACCATGAATCTCTCTGCATCATTTTCTGGTCCATTTGTAGTCCATATCTGGGAACTGTAATCTAGAAATATATTTCTATTATGTGCTCACTGGTATTTCTTTTTAATTAGTTGATTAAAACAAGTAAATTCTAATTAATTAATACTTTTAATTAATTAATTCTTTGCATTTGAACGTTGACGCTTATGGATTTAATCTAAATAAAGAATAATTGTTTTATAACAAGATAGCTGTTTTATTTGCAACTGTTGTAAGAATGGTATAATATCTTGCGGTTCCTAAAAAGTAGAGCATAACTTTTCAAGGCTACATCTGATTGCTACATATACAATATTGGAGTATAATTTATAAAGTAAGCTTTATTCAGCTAGAGCAGTGCAGAGGATCTATATGTCGCCAGAGCAAGGAATTCATTAGTGGGTTGAAGTAGGACTGGATAGACCTGCCCAGGTCCAGCTTCAACCCATGGAAGTTCACACTGGGTGACTGAGTCAATCTCTCTCTCAGGTCCAGGGTTATTATTACAAGCAGTTCTCTACTTACAATACTTAATTTAGTGACTGTTCAAAGTTATAACAGCATTGAAAAAATCTGACTTATTACCATTTTTCACACTTATGACTGTTGGTCACGTGGTCGAAATTCAGACTCTTGGCTCATATTTATGACGGCTGCAGTATCCTGGAGTCATGTGACCTCTTTTTGTGACCTTCTGATGAACAAAGTCAATGGGGAAGCCAGATTCCCTGAACCAACAGTGTCACTAACTTAGCATCTGCAGTGATTTACTTAGCGACTGGAGCAAGAAAGATCATAAAAATTTCACTTAAGAAATATCTCACTTAACAACAGAAATTTTGAGCTGAATTAGGGTTATAAGTTGAGCACTACCGGTATAGGAGAAAATATGTAACTATCTGGAACAGATAGCTTGAGCTATCTACAAGAAAGGTTGCTTAATTGTTCTCTTAATTGTTCTACTACTTCCTTTGTAATTCTGTTGATTGCAAAGATTTTTAAAATACATTTTTGAGTAAAGGCTGATTTTATATTTTTGGACTTTTTCCTAAATCATGGAGAATCTTATACAACCTAATAACTCTAGTTGCATACTAGTTCTCTGGAGGATAATTTTAAGATAGGAACCTATTATGGGTTGAATATCAGCCACTGATATTTCCCCTCTTGCCCTCATTTCTTTTTCTCTAGATTTTAACTTTTTTTTGCCTACTGAAGAGTTTTGGACTCTTGAAAGCTTGCGACTGTAAAAAGTGTAGACCTTCAGCTGACCTAATAAAACTATTATCTTAATATGAATTCTGGAGCATAAAATTGAATATCAAAGAATTTAGCAGCAGCAGCAGAATTTGCACAACTCCATTTTTAAAAAAGCAGAGAGAACAAAATGTTTTTATGAGGCATTTATGAGGATATTTTCCAGATTCATGCAGGAAACCAAACAGCTTGCAATGAAAATTACTTGGTTTTTACATTATAAATCAACAGTGACATCAATTGTCACTAAGGGTTCTACTTTAAGAGGTGCATATAAAACAAATAATGTACCACTGCCAACCATATCACACAATTAAATCTGGCTTCAAGGACTATGTTTTTCAAGCTGATCCATCTGGATTGTTCTCAATTCTGACGGAGGTTGAGTGATCAAAGCTGAAATGTCTTCTCTCTCTGATCTCAACATCGGGGTAATAGATTTTGTTCTTGTTCTGTCATAATGAAAGGAGGTGGCAAAACTGTTAAAAATCAAAGAATAATTTTGAGATCTTTTTCCTATTATATATTTTTTCTTTTAAAATATTTTTAATATAAACGTTTCCAATTGTGATAGCTTTTGTAGCAATTCTCCCAACAAAAGAAAACAAAATCCAGAAGAAAACAAAACAAAACACAAAACAAAACACAAAACAAAACTTTATCATACAGCTTTATGGATTATAGTGAACTTCATCAGTTGCCTTAACATAGTTTTGAGAGAGAAATAGTAATGCCTGAATACATACAAACATACATAGTTAGATGCATGCATATGCACATATACAAAAAGCAATAAAGTGTGATACAATTTATTGGATACAATATTATATATATACAAAAAGCAATAAAGTGTGATACAATTTATTGGATACAATATTATATTTTATAGCTTCTTCAGAGAGAGAGGGAGATAATAACTCTTAAAACAGTTTTCATTCTGAGAAATACTTTTGAATCAATGCAAATAATTTTTGCAACTTCTTTAAGAAGAACTGTTGAATTCAATCACAGAATGCTCTGGAAGGTTTAAAAAAATAGCAACAGGAAAGGGAAATGTTTCAGTATTTTGTCATTTCTGATATTTACAAAAATAACATCATTGAAGACATCTCTTTATTGGCTTAATCATTTGTATAGTAAATGGACATTGTCAAATATAAAAGATAACAGAACATTGCTGACATTATTATATGGAATATACTTGTCTCCTGTTGTTGTGGATATATATCACTGGATTATAAGAGTATTGCTAGAAAACATAAGGTGCTGAATTGGCATCTTGCATGTGCCTAGTTTAAAAGTGAGTATTTTTTTAGGTTTGGGAACTGTGAATAAATCAAGATTTACCACACCTATGAGAGGGAAGTTTTGTAATCCAAGATCAACTACTGAATATAACTTGGAATTCTTGAATTAACAAGTTAACTACTATCTACTATAATAGTAATCTATTGTTACTTCTTTTACTTTTTCCTATAATACTTTTGTCCTGGAATCCTTAGTGGCTCTGCTGATTTGTTTTTAAAGTTCATTGGGTGGTGATTGCAGTGTGAGAAATACCTGATTTAAATACCTTAAGCGTATATGTCTATATTGAAGGACTTTAAATGTTTCTTGTTTCATAATTGTATCCAGAAAATTGGTCAACTTTTGGAGTGTTCTAGAGTCAGGTGATGAGAAAGGATACTGTATAGTCCATTTGGCAATGTATATGCCCAAGTAGCACTTGGGTTGAACACATCCATGTCTTCATCTTCATTCTTGATAAAACTGCAGCAACTGTCACCATTTCATTTCTTTCTCCTTCACAAAATCTCCCAGCCAACTACTTCTTTATTGCTAACTGGCTTGATACCGGTGCTTCACTATGAAACTATGTGGTTGGGCTTAGTTTTGGGGAGGAAAATAATGGGGGAAAAATTCTGCCTCTGCTACCAGCATCCATCAGTATTCATCTGGCTAGCATCCTGTCAGTGTGTGAGAGAGTTGAGGGCTGTATGGAAAGTGAAACAGTATTTGCTGTGTGAGCACGAAGGAGACAGCAAGGAGCCTGGGCATGCCTTAGCTCAACTGTTCTGTACTAAAGCTGCTTGGTGCTGTGCAACTAAAACTGAAATTGAAACTCCTCTCCTCTGCTTGTGTTTTGCATTTGGAACATATTTCTTTTCAGGTGGGGAGAGGGAGTAGAACTCCTTAGCATCAGAGCGTGTTAATAATAGTATACAAAATACTAATGCTCTGATGGTCATTTTGAAAAATTCTTTCTTAGTGAGCACCTAGAAGCCAAGAGGAACATACGTGCCAAATTTCCAGTTTGTAGGCTTTATGGTTCTGAAGATTTTGTGATGATGCGTGGGTGATATTTCGCTTTTATATACAGTATATAGATTTTAATGTTAAAATCTCCCTATATTTCTTACAGACATTTATGGTAGCATTTCTAGATTGTCAGCATAAAAAAGTATTCTATGATAGAACACTTAGGCTTAATATTCGTAGGGTTGATTGGAAAATATTGGAATTTTGTGTTATGGTGGATGTGTCTGAATTGCAGGATCTAGAAATCCCAGCCAGTTTGGTGAATGACTCACACCATTTTTTGAATGTATCATCTGAGCCATTTGGGGTTTCTCTACGAATTTCTTTGGAAGTGTTTACATTTCACTCTATTAAGTTCAATGGGTTTACTTTTGAGTGATTATATAAAATATTACATAAAAAGTAATGTAGTGGCTAGGAGTTCAATTTATAAATTCCAGGTCTTGTCAGCTTTATCTGTGCAATAAAATACCTCCTATATCCAGGTGAGACTCAAGCTCTCACTTTACAAGATTTTCTTCAGTTTATAACTCTGCCAGTTATATTGAGTGACTTAATTATTAGTTGTGCACTTTTCCTATCTAAAATCTGAAAATCTCTCTGCCTCTCAATTTCTCTCTGTAAGTGTCTGTCATTTTCTGACTCTCTCTCTCTCTAACACACACACACACATACTACATAAAAATTTATTTTGCAACTTCTTTATCTGGGACACATCGTAATATATATAGGATTATGCTTTACGTTTGCCTTGCAGAAGTTAACAGATATCAAGTGCTTGTGTCTTTGTTGCATTTGTTCTGTACATCATCATTCTGAATATGATTTTAAAAAATGATAAAATGTTGATAATGCAGAGCTAATTTGGGCACTACTGTAGTCTGGGTTACAGTTAACCACTGACAAGTTAGTTTGTTTTAATCTCTGTGAAATCATGATATTTTATGCCTGGCTTTCTAACATGAAACTTCTATGATTGGGCTAGAAAACATAATGAACTATAAAAGGAAATGAAACATTGTTTGGAAAACTGATGTTAAATGTTCATTTGATGGAGTGTGTTATTTCTTGTGCTATTGCCAGGCTAGATTAACTTATGAGATGCAGTGTTGGCTAGCTGTTTTTAATCAGTTTTGCGTCCTTGGGAAAGAATGTAGAAGCTTTCAAGTTTCATTATTATGGTCCCTTTCCATGTTTATAACTTTTTATCTTTCATCTCATTAAAAATTAAATGTGGGATTTGCATATGCTGAGATTCATATTTATAGATGTGGACTACATTAATGTTTAAACTGTTACATATGGTGCAAATGGACAGAAATGGCTTAAATGTAATTTAACATAAATTCAAGGGTTTTGTCTGGATTAACTGTGATGCAAACAATTTGTTTTTTCAGGAAATGAAAATGTTGTTGGTTGTATTCGAACTCCACAAAATAGGGATTTTAAAAAATGAAGGTGTACTGTACTGCTAGCAGTTTTGGAGTATTTGGATCTCTGGGCAATATATGATAATTAATTTAGAAAATCAGGAATTGGTTTTCTACAGTACAATAGGCAGTAAAGCTGGTATATCATAATATTATATTACATTACTTTTTGTTGCAAACTTTGCTATCTTAATTGTTACATGTTATTTGTGCTGATCACCTTGGTAATAATGTCAAAAGTGTGTTATTTTTCTTTGTGTGAACAGTGTATTTGTTTATTTCCCCTAAACCTCTATCTCTTCTACACAGAGGACATGCACACAAGTGACATTTTGTCCATACAGCTTCAGCAGGTCCATTCAGCACTGATAGCAGGAGCTGTCAAACAATCTTGTATTCCATTCCTCTTTAGTTATTGCACTTTCCAAAACCTTACAATAAAACTATAAAACACTTCCTACAGTTAATGAGAAATTTCCTTTCCTTATCACCTGGTGTACCCAGCTGGTTGTGTCCATCAGGAAGAAGATAGTAAGTAGATTCTTTTCAGAAAAGAAATTGATGACAAAATGGAAACAGAAATAAATTGTTGTTGTTGCTTCATTTTTTGCTGATTCCAAAACCCTCAGAATCTTCTTTATTTTCTGCCGTTGTTGTCTGTATGGAATAGGGTAGGCCACCGAGAAAGGAAACTTATCTGCCTGTATGGCGATATAGGAAGTCCTTGACTGATGGCAGCATTTGGCACTGGAATTTCTGTAGCTAAGCGATGTGGTTGGAAGGCATCACTTAGCGATGACAACCCCAGAAGTCCTGGTTGCCATCCATCATTAACTGAATCCCACAGTTGTTCAGTAAGGCAGCCTCGTGCTGGTTTTTCACAACCAACTCAAAGGCAAAGCCAGCAAGAAATTGCAAGTCCCAATTAGCTTACAAGCAAGCTGGCAAACAGCTAAGTGGCTGCTGACAGGTGGGAAAGTGCACAAAGGGGTTTGCAAAGGTGTAAAGTGTGAATTAAATGATAGCGAGTTTGTGGTCAAACAGACTTCAGGGGAATATGATTTCAAAACTTAATGAACCACGAGGAAAATTAGTAAAATGCAAGCAGCAGAAAGCAAGTTCACATTCCATGTGTTGTGCCTCTGATATCAGTTAAAGAAAGGCCTGTATGTCTTTGTCATAGGTATGCATATTATATCTTTGTCATAGGTGTGGAGACCTCCACACATACAGTTGACCGCAGAGAATCTGGTGACATAGGGAAGCCAAGGAATACAGATGCATGTGTGAAGACTTCTGGAATGTGACCTTCCACATTATACTCACAGAGGGAACTTTTTAATTGACATTAGTGCACCACACCTCTCTCTGACTGGAGATTTACAGTATCCTTCCCCTGCTTTACCCACCAAGTCACGCCCACAGAACTGGTAGTCAAAGAATTTGAATCCCACCACTGAGTAAAGCCTTAAAAGAGCTAAAGTTGTTTCAGTTGGCAGTGTGAAAATTGAAATGGGATAGCATGCTTTCTTTCTTTTACTAAAGAAAATGAGCAAAGTGGTGACTGTCAGACATGCCCAACACTATCAGTAGATGGTAATGGAAGAGAACTATAAAGATCTCTGAACTGCATTTGGTTTAGACTGGGAGTACAAACTAAGTCAGCCAGTTTGGTATAGTGTTTAAGTCATCAGGCTAAAGTTTTGAAGTATTTCTAATAGGACTACTTGATTCTGTAATAGCTTTGTTCCGAATGCCATCCATCTGATAAACTCGCAAGATTAGTTTTTTTCGCCATGTACATGTATCCATCTGAACTGGATTGTGTTTTTTATGTCTGTAATATCATATATGTGGGTATTTGGGTATATGCTTGCTTATTTATTTATTTATTTATTTGTCATGTTTATGTAGTGTATATTGGAGGTTAGATTTAGACCCTTTGAGATACAATAAAATTTCATTTTAATGTATGCCGATTAGTGTACATTCAAAGTGACGATAAAGTTATTCTGCATCTAAGCTAAGTCTAAAGTCTAAAACCCGTGAGACCATGACGTCTGATCCTGCCTTAAACACAAAGCTAGCTGGATCACATTCATCCAGTCACTTTGTCTCTGCCCTAGGAAGGAAGCAATGGCAAGCCACTGATGAAAAACATTGCCAAGAAAACTTCAGGGACCTCGTCCAGGTTGTCTCCAAAAATCCAATATAATTGAAAAGGGGGAAAAAAACCGACACTTCCATTAATGCTGGATAATTTTAGAAAGGATGTGAATGCATGGCAGATGTTCTTTCCCCATTTTCATGACCAAGAAGAATATACGATATGTGCCTACATAAATGTAATTGCATAATTTTCCCTTGTAAGGCATCGACAGGTCAGGATGGGTAGTACTCTTCCTTATCTGCTTAGGACTGAATCTGTGCAGAAGGCTTATTAGCCTAACTCCACTCACTCTGGGTGACTCCTCCCCAATTTATGCTCAGTCCTTAGCAGCTAAGGACATGGGTTTTGCCTCTCCTGCCTTTGGAGTTTTTTTAATTCCAAAGGCAGCCTTTTCTAACAAATTTCCCCTTAAGGGAAAAAAAGCCTCCGTTTTGCCTCCTTTTTTCAATCTTCACGGCTGGTGATCGGGAGCTGCCAAACAGCTGAGGTCTGCTCTGGGTATCCAGAGCTGCCTGAAGAGGCCGCGGGGGCTGGTTTAAGCCCTCCGGGGCAAAGATCGAAGTTCAAATGGCAGGAGGGCTCTTCATCAGGGAGGAGGCTTCCGCCTCATCTACAGAGCCGCGGGGCCATTTTTCGGTGCTCCGCAGCAAAGAGAAAGCTGTTCCTTGGCTGGACGACCATTTTCCAAAGCATGGAAGTCGACCATGCTCCTTGCAAGTGAAGCAGGCAGCCACGTGGATCCTGCGGAGGCCCTTTTACAGATTCTCCGCCTTCTGCAAAGCAACAACGATCCAGGGAGAACTCACAACCTCCCTGGATGAAGATAGATGCCTCATGGTAATCAGGTGGCCATTTTGAAGACTCCTCATGGCCGGTGGACATTTTAAACACACAGTCAACCATCTTGAAGACTCAGTTGGCCAGCTTGACCATGTTTCTTCTTTGTGTTCATCTTCCAACCACTCCTGCACCTTTTGTCACCACCTGGTGCTGTTCCTGCTACAGACGACATTGAAGGTAGGCGCTAAAAATCTCTTAATTTCCTGTTGGGGGATTGGTTTCCCTACCCCGAAGTAGATCAGGACCCTTGGGCTCACAGCAGGGCCTGGTCTATACATATTGCCCTAACAGGCCTAGGAGGGTTTGAGTCCCAGTAGGAAGAGAAATTTTTCCACTGAAGTGCAGAAGAAAGTTGTTGTTGTGGGGATAGAAAAAAAATTCCCCTGAAGATGAACTTTCATAAATCCCTATGTGTGCTCTCCTCCTGCCACAGAACTTGATTTGGCTATGCTGTTCCACAATGGCTAACGCCCCAAGGGAAACCAGAGCTTCTAAACCAGCAAGCCTCAAAAGGTGGCTCCTGCTGCTTCTACCAAAGGAAAGCAGCCTGTTAAGAAGGCCTCAAGGGCAGAGGAGAAGAATGCTTCTAGGCGCCATCAAGCCATCAAGAAGCACATAGCCAAGGTGCATCAGGCCTCTTCCCGTGTAACCTCTGCATGCCCCTCTTTGGCTGCATACAGCGAAGTGGATTTGGAGAAACCTGGACCTTCTTCCAGACCTGATTTCCAAACTTGGTCCCCGAATGTACCCAGGAGAGGCATATCTCCAATTCCTTCTGAAGGCGATAATCATGCTGAAGATCTTCAGGGAGATGAGGTACTTTGGCAGGAGCATGTGTGCAGTAGTTCCAAGGGGTGCAGTTCCAGGGGGTGGAACCCTCCTTCCCTTCTACTGCATCGGCAGCCCGCTATACTGACTCTTCTGATCCGGATGTCCCAATGAATCTACAACTCCTGATAGACAAGGCAATCAGGAATGGCATCTCAGAAGGTTTACAGAGAGTGACTGTCATTCTTCAGCTGCCTCTGATTTGTCAGAGAGAAGATCCCGGGTTCGTGAAACTCTTTTGCCAGAATGAGGCTCCTTTGTCCAGGGACCAGTTTCTGAGTTGGCGGAAGACTTCGTTCCTGCTGCCTTAGTGGCTCCATCATTGGTGGGGGAACCTGATTGGCCAGAATCCAATATGTCAGTGGATGAAGGCCCTTCATAGGAAATTCTGGTGTTTATTGGTTGTTTTAAACAGACCCTGTTTAGTCCCATGTTGTTCAAGGCTAGAAACACCGCCAATTTGAAAAATGCAGATGATTAGGCCCCAACCACTCTTCCCCCTGAGGAGTCAGATGTGTGTTCAATGAGCCTGAAGTCAGGAAGGAAGTGGTTCCTTCGCCTAAGCTGTTCCTGAAGGTAATCAAGAAGCAGTTTGAAGCTCCTGCCACAGGGCCTAGTACTTTGGCCTATGATTGCAGGTTCTTCAACATGGGGCCTGAACTTACCAAGACCCTTCAGGCCCCCATGGTTGATGCTCCAGTTGCAGCTTTGACCTCCTCCTCGTCTGCCCCTTTGGACCTGGAAGAAGTCCTTAAGGCAAAAGAAAAGCAAGTGGAACGGTCACTGCAGTGATCCCATTTGGGTGCTGGACTGTGAAGTCTTCGACAGCGGCTTCATTCTTCATGAGAACCTTGCTCAAAAGACTGAAGCAGCTATGGGAGAGGATTCCCCCATCGGATGTCTGGGCCTACCAGGACATCAATAAGATAATGGTGGCCAGAGAATGCACAGCACCAGCACCTGCACAGCACCAGATTTGCCACAAAGGCCATTGCTTCCTCGATGGCAGCCAGGCTCATGTGCTGGCTTTGCAACTAGCAAGCTGATGGCAGACGTAAATGGAAGCTAGCATCTGCTCCAGTCCAAGGGGAGAAACTCTTTGGTGAGGTCCTTGAGCCCCTATTCATTGAGACCTAGGACAAAAGAAAGATCCTTCCTTTGCTCCTAAAGAGAGTGGAACATCGGGCCGCTCCCTATTTCAAGTGCCCTCAGTCCAGAGGGGAGTCATCTTCCAGTTTCCAATGGCCTTCAAAAACTGCTTATCAATGTCAATAACCTCCTCCTGATCGCTCAGGCAAGGGCAGACAGCAGTTCTCTTCTAAATGGCCCTTTTGAGGAGGAGGAAGTCACCCATACCATCACCAGCACTAGTGCTCTCTCTGTTGCCATTGGTGGTCATTTAGCATGATTTGTTGACCAATGGGAGGGTATTACTTCAGACGCCTGGGTTCTGTCAACTGTTAGATCTGGTCTTTCACTGGAATTCTACTCCACTCCTCTGAGGTTCTTTATCTCCTGCCCAGTATCAAGAGATGCTGGGAGCTGGAGCCTGATGGAGTCGGCCATCCAGCACTTGCTGTACCTAGAGGCCATTCAGGAGGTTCCCCTCGACCAACAGGGGATGGGATTCTACTCCAGAATTTTTGTTATCGATAAGGCCTCAGGGTGGTGGTGGACAATTTTCGATCTGAAATGACTCAGTAAATATGTTTACAGGTGTTTCAAAATGCACACTCTTTCTTCCATCCTGGAAAGCATTCGGCAGGGGGACTTGCTCACATCAATAGACTTGATGGAAGCTTATTTACATGTTCCTATTTGTTCCTCCCATAGGAGGTTTCTTAGGTTTTATTATCAGGGTCGACATTTCCAATACACAGCCCTTCCCTTTGGGTTGTCTTCCACCCCCAGGGTCTTTACCAAAAGCTCTTGCTCCCTTGGCATCGCACCTCCGCACCCTTCCGGTGCGGTGCGTTTACAATGTTATCTAGATGACATATTAATAATGTCTTCTTTTCAGAGCGCTCAGCAGGATCTGCAGGTTACTATTTTGATGCTGCAGAACCTGGGATTTTCCATTAATCAAAAAAAGAGTCATTTCTCTCCTACTAAGCGTCTCCTTCATTTGGGGGCCATAATTGACATGGGAGGGTGTCAAGTGTTTCTCTCTCACGAGCGTCTGATTGGTCTTTAAGGGATGATTAGGAGCATTCAGGCCAAGAGTTCGGTCCCGTTAGACCTTCTTTCTCAGCTTTTGGGCAAAAATGATTTCCTGTTTTGGAATTGCTCCCTGGGCCGGGCTTCATGCCAGACCCCTTCAGTGGTTTTTGCTTCCCTTCCAGAAAGCAGGGTCCAGTCATATCTCTAAGGAAAGTTAAGTTGTCTAAACAAGTGTTACTTTCCTTCTATTGGTGGCTGTCCAGGGCCATGTCCAACAGTCAGTCTTTCAAGCTGGAATCCTTTCTCGTCCTTACTACAGATGCTTCCCTATCTGGTTGGGGTGCTCATCTAGGTTCCCCCTGGGCCCAGGGGTTATGGTCTCCACAGGAACAGGCTCACTGTTAATTTCTTGTTTTCTTTTTCCTTCATTAGAGGCAACTTGGTCTGTCGCACTGACTTTGCAGAAACTGGGGGGGAGTCACTCAGAGTGTGCGGAGCTTGGCTGATAAGCCTTTTGCAGAGACTCAGTCTGAAGCAGATAAGGAAGAGTACTACCCATCCTGACCTGTGTTGCCTACAAGGAAAAGTGGCATTCAGGTAAACAACACCCAATTAGTTACAACCTAAGCTAGTCTGGCTAGTTTTGAAAGCCATGTTCATGTTACTTCATGGATTACCATACTCTAGACATGGCATGATGTTCATGTTTTCAGTTTTTATCAATGCAGTTCAGCTGTTCAGTTATTTCAGTCCACAGTTTTGCAAGGATTGGTCCATGCTGCAGAGTTCAAATGGCTGACTTCATTCCTATGGTAAGTCCAGGAAGAAAAGTAATTGCTTTGATCCCAAATATGTTTGTGTTCCTTTTTAGCAGAAGTAAATATTTTGCTGAATAGAAGGAGGGAGAAGAGGAAGGAGAGAAGACTGCTTTTAAATGATTGAAAGTGTGGTTGCTTTCCCCCCTATTGTTTTCATATTCCCCCCCCCCTTGTCATCTTTGAACTGTATACTTGTGGGATCCATAATTGTTGGTTTTGTTGTAATTGCAACAGGTGTGTTACCCAGAACCAGCAATTCATTGTGGTGGTCTTGAATGTAGAAGGGAAACAATACAGATGTACAGCTGTTAATTCACCATTAGGAAGTAAGATACTGACCTCCTTGCCCTTCTTCCATTTTTTTCTAAGAATCTACTGTTTAGATAGGCAAAAGAGAGCTTTTTATTTAATCCTGAAAGTAATCTGTGGCAGCATATGCTATTTCTCTTTCTAACTGGACTTCTTATAAGCTCAATTTTCCATGTCAGTCACAAAAGAAAGCAAAGAAATATAATATATGTCAGTCTCTGTTGGAATATCCAAGAAAATTAATTTAATTCAGCTGATGTTCTTTCTTTGATGCATGATGGCAGGTTCAAAGCACTGTCGCAAAGCAAGTTTTAAAGCAACATATGTTTTGAAGCTCTGGCTTCAGAAATCCATAATTAATAACATTTTTTTTAAAAAAAAGTAGCTTGTGGCTAAAACAGCCTCCTGGTATCCCATAAGAAGAAATAATAAAGTTCAAACCTTGGGTTTAATTTATATTTTTAACTAATAGAATTCTTTAACTAGTTCCCATGAAATCTCTAGTCTTATAATTGGCTTCATCCAACTACTTCAATTTTATGACTTATTGCATATTTTTTATGTCTGGATGGCAACACATATAAATAATCATTGTGATAATTTTGTTCCCAGTCATCTATTTCAGAATTTGGAAGCTTGGACATGGTCTCCCATAAAGAATCTTAATAAATGGAACATCTTTAGCAACTGGAGTCAGTCAGTTTTTTTCCATTTAGAAAGCTGAAGAAACTACACTAATTAGGAAGAAATTAAATCACAGTTATTCACAAACTGCTGCTTGACAGGTGTAGAGACTTTGTGCTTATCAAAATGTTAAGAGATTTCAGAACTTGTAGGAAGAGCCTAAACTAAGTCTGCAGCACAGAAAAATGTACTGATTTTCTTTTGTTTATTTAATGAGTGAGAATGAAGCCATGCTTAATATTTGCATCATCCTTCTGCTGGATCTCAGAACTTAATTTTTCCTTGACATTGTTTTATGTTAATGTTGGGAAGCTGTCCAGAATTTGAGTTTAAGATGGGCAGCTGTACAAGTATTTTAAATGAATAAATTAAATAAAATCTGCTCACTACATATTTTTGTACACTTCTTGACTCACTACACTTCTTGACTTACAACAAGTCATTTAGTGACTGTTCAAAGGTGCAATGGCCCTGAAAAAAGTAACTTATGGCAGTTTTTTAATGTTACGACCTTTGCAGCATCCTCATATGATAAAAATTCAGATGCTTGGCAAGTGGTTCATACTTATGACCATTGCTGTGTCCCAAGATCATGTGATCACCTTTTGCGACCTTCTGACAAGCAAAGTCAGTGGGCATCCAGATTCACTTAACAACTGAGTTAGTAACTTATCAACTGCAGTGATTCACTTAACTATGGCAAGAAAGGTCGTAAAATGGGGCAAAACTCACTTAACAAATGTTTCACTTAATAACATACATTTTGGGCTCAATTGTGGTCATAAGCCAAGGACTACCTATACAATATTTATGTGATGATTCAATAGTCTCTGCTGAAAGGCTACAGCTATTTTCTCCTGAGGCTATGTGTGCCATTGTTAGATATTTCTTCAAACATTTATCTGAACTTTGCTTTCCTGTAGTTTCTATCTATTTGTTATTATTTGGCCTTCTGGACCAAGAAAACACAGCTCTTCTCCAACTTCTTTGTGATAGCCCTTCAAATGTTTGAAAAGAGCTATCATGTCATGTTTTAATCTTCTCTTCTCCAAACTAATCACCCCTAGTATTTTCTCCACAGGTCTTTGTTTTCTTTCACCATCTTGTCACTCACCTGACTAAAAACACTCTGGGCTCTATTGCAATAAAAGGTATCTTCTGAAAATACGCAAATTATTGTTTTGAATAGACTGAGGTTAATTTTAATATTGTGCAAGATACATTGGTTTTGAAGGATCAGATGATGGAATCTATGTACAGAGGAGGCCCTGGGGATCAGATGAAGGGTCATATGTGGAGATAGGATCCAGGTATGGATGGAATGGACATGAGAGTGAGGAATATGAATTCTGATAAAATATTTTCTATTATCTTCATTTCTGTGCCTTAAGCAGCCTTGCTCCTTCCTGTCCCTCTCTACAGAAAGAGGGGGGTCACAGGGGAGCGGGGTGCTGTCTCAGACAAAGATTTAAAACTGCTTTTACTTTTCTCTGTGGAAAGGGGGGTCATGGGGGGAGCTACCTTGAGCTGCTCTGCAATAGGAAAGGGGTTAGAACTGCACATTCTTAGCGAGACAGAAGTTAGTACCTTAAACCACTAGCTAGGATATAAGGAACAAGAATTGCTTGCTTATAAGAAAAAACCCAAAACCCACATAGCTGGCACATGAAACTAGGACACTGCAAGATACCCGTGACCTGGGGTGAAACACAGGTGACGCGACATTTAGCTATGTAGGGGGCTGAGAGCCAAATAACCAATCAACATTATCTGTTACGCATGCGTTATTAGGGGAAGGGCTGAATGCGACACCTCTTAACTATAAAAATTGCTGTAAGATTGTAAGCAGGGCCTTTGGTTATCTTTTAAACCAGGGTCCTTATATCTTGGTACCAAAATAAAAGTATATTGTATCACACCTTGTGTCCAGTGACTTATCTCGGCTTCGACACCAAGCAAGAACCCCGTTTTGGGGACAACAGTTCTTACTCTCTTACTTTTTTTTTTTTAATAATTTTTATTAAGGATTATGCTAAACAGATCAAACAGAAACAAAATAAATTTAACACAAATATTCATTAAAACAAAAAAGGGAGGAAAAATAAGAAAAAAAATTACACACACACACACACACACACACGAAATATAGGGTTATAGAAAGCTGCATGAACACTAGATGGCAAAAAGACAGACTTTTGCCTATCTTTTGATTGCCTTCTAGTGGCCATGCAGCATTTTGCAGCTGAGAACTGTTGGCCCTAATGTACTGCATTATTGAGACAGTATATTTAAGCCTTTTAGACTGCTTTTCATAAGTGTGTTGGTGATGTGCTGAGAATTACTAACATTTTTACATATATATGTATAAATGCAAGAAATAACTCTCTTAATACTCCTGAAGAGAGCATTCAGGAAGCCAACATGGTGCAGGTCATAGGTCTGGGCTTGGATATCAGTAAGATCAAATCTCCCCACACAAAACTCGGCAAATAATTGGAGGCAGTTACTTGACTCCTCTTTCATATGGTGGTTCAGTGAATCAAATTAGTTCAGGCATTATAATCTCCACTTAATCCTTAGGTTAGGGTAAGTAAGTAAGGAAATCCGCAGAAGAATTCATTAAAAAGAACTAGTATTTATGTCTTGGTATCAGGCAGATTGTATTTAAAACAACAACAACAGTAGCTTCAATCTGTAGCAGCTTTGTTCTTTGCCAGTATAACTTGGTGTGCTTTTTTGGAATCAAATTGCAGCCCATCTTCTGTTCCACCAGTCTGAACACATGTGATTATTTCAGAACAAGGGAAAAGATGCTACAGTTTATCAGGTCAGATCTTTGAATTAATTTGAATTTGTTCGTTGTGGCCAGAAGCCAACATTAAACTATGGTTGCTTGAGAGTGGTATGACTCCGCTTCACTGTTTTTTGTTTTTTGTTTCATTTTGGAGATGGGCTCACTGATTTGTTAGCTAGAAACGGTGTTGATTCTCCCAGGAGCCCCATTGAAAGCCTATATTGGGGCTGATTAACATTTTTGTACAGAGAGAATATGGCTTTGTGAGATTATAGAGCAGCAACTTTGAATGTGTGAGGTAGTACACAGTTCATTAGCAATAGACTATTTCCGCCATGTTTTTATAACAGAAAGCAATGGACGAGGGAATAGCTTATGAATAAGGTATTTTTTATTAGAAAGGAGAAAGCAATGAAGTGGGAGGGATTGCATCTTTTTTTCCCATTCTGAAATCGGCTTTAAATGTTGAATTTTGTCACTAAGACAAGTTATGGCAGATTACAAGTAGTCCTTGACTTATAACTAGTGACTTAGCAACCATTTGAAGTTATGGAGGTTCCCATAAATGATATTTACAATCTGGATTTAAAGTTCTTATAGACCGAGGGAATGGCAGTTGTGGTTACATGATCACATTTTTTGCACTTGGCAACCATATATACATACATATATGGACAGAGACAGACAGACAGACACATTGCATGATTGCTTAGTGGTGAAGCTCATCTCCCACTTGGAAGGTTGAGAGTTCATTCCGATGCAGCGACAGATGCTTCTCTCTCAAGGCGCAAAGGGAAAATATCTGTTGTGAACTCCATGTAGCCATGAGGAAGGGCCATCTGCCAAGTAAATGTTCAGCTCCACCCATCCATCCATCCATCTTCTAGCATATTAAAGAATTTTGTATGCTGAAAAGGTGAAATAGATTTGTATTTCTTGTCATCTGTGGGAGAAAAATGATAGCATTTTTGTCTAGTTCTTCTTCCTTCTTCTGGATGCCCAATGGGTTTTCTTGCACACTTTGATTACTGAAGCTGGTTGAACACTGATAGTTTTTGAAAATAATTAAGCTGGTAGAATGATTTACTGCCAATTAGTAATAATTACTACAACAAACAATTTTTCAACTAATCCAGGTTCGTAGAACAGAATGACAGGAGAAACAGGGTTTAAAATGTTTGAAATTTCATGGCTGTTAAGACATCTTTCTGCATCAAGTAAATTTTTCTATAAAAACAATGTTAACTGTGAAACATCTGCAATAGTAGCAGAGTTGTATCTCTTTTTAAGGCTAGTTTTTTGACAGGAAAGCTCTCTCCGATGCTCATAACCCCTTGAAATTTATATTCCTGTATATATAGAAAAGTGTGTGAAAATGCTTTGAAAGGAGCCTTCATTCTGTTTCAATTAGAACATGATGGAAAGCACAGTAGATGCCCTAACACTTTAGTTTTTGTAATTTATTTTAAATAACTAAATTGATAAATGTCATCATGCAATTACATAAATGGAATGTATGTAATTTTACTTGCTTGATTGGTGTGATGTGTTTAAATTTTTCAACCATTTACCACAAAATAGCACAAAATACTTGTCTTCATTTTCAGCTCCCCAACTAGTGATCTTCATTCTGTTGCACAGCAACCTTAAAGAGACTAGCGCCATGCACACACATGCACACAATTAAAATTTAATTCATTTTCCTTATTTCTCCTTTCTTTTCTCCCAACTGCCTAATATTATCTAAAAAGAAATTCATGGTGTATTTTAACTCTATCTCTAGCAGCCTCTTTCATTCCATTAGTGTGCCACAGAAAATGCAGGAAGTGCCAACTGAGGTTGGAACTAATTCACTGAATTAATAAATACATTTACATGGATGATGCATTTTCTTCTATTTTAATTAGAATAATTGCTCCATTATCTTATAAGTACACAATTCTGATGCACAATTCTGATGGAATGTTGAGAGTTCATTTCAAAACAGAGACCAGGCCAGGTGTTGAAAGATGGATAAGGTGAAACTATATTGGATTAAATTAAAAATAATTTAATTGGAAAGTTTAATATTATTATTCCCTTTGAATTCAATAGTTTCTCTATTCTAATACAGAAGGGAATGTATTTAACAATGCAGTTAAATTAAAAGGAATCGATTCATGGTCAGCTGCTGCTACATGTGTACCATAAAAAGATTATAGCAAGATTTAATTAAAGGCTTATCACAGATCTTACTTACAGCAAAACATTTATGTAGTATGGGAGAAAGAAGTAGAAAATAACATTGTAACATGACCCAGCAAACTTTGTTTATGCACAGCATTTCATTACTTTTTAGGACAAATTCAAATTGCTTTAGGTGCATAAGATAAAGAAAACATTCCTTTTAATCTTGACACTGCCAGTCTTCAAGAAGAAATACAGAAGCATATAGATAATCATTGGATTATTTATATGCTTATGTATTCTCTCTAGGTAAGTACTTCTCACCTAGATGGGCAATATTTCTAGATAAGTTAAGGATAAGAACTTCCAGATTTCCCAGCTGATATAACCAATCGAACTCTAGGAGGAGTGGCCCCAACATTCTGGGTAGCATCAGATTAGATAAAACTAGTCAAGAAATGATATGGGCTTTCCCATCTCAGATAATTGGACCTCTTTAAATGGTCAATGTATGAAACTACCGGTATTTGCACATTTTGCAGATGTGCACCATTTTGCACATTTTGAAAAGGTTCAGAAGAAGTGCTTTGGATTTCACACAAGACCACTTTTCTGTTCACTTTTCCCAGCATTATGAATTTTTCAAAGAAATTGGTTCTTTGCATGAATCCAAGTCTGGTCATTTGTGCCTGAGGGAGAACTCTGGATTGGTTTGTTCAATTATCCATTTGTTTGTTGTTTATGGTATTCTCAAGAGTCTTCTTCAATATCAACGGTCAAAAGCATCAATATACTTTATATCCTACTTTTTCAATGTTTAATTTTCACTTTCATAGAATGTCATATGGAAAACCATCGCCTGCATGATTCTGATCTTTAGACATCTGGTGACATCTTAATACCTTTTCCAAGGCTTTCATTACAGCTTTATGAAATGCCAGTCTGTAGCATATTTCTTTACTGCTGATTCCTTTTCTATAGGTAGTCAATCCAAAAAAGGAGACAATATCTATCATTTTAGTGTCCTCATTGCCAGTTCTAAGACTGGTTGCTATGTTTGTTATCATCAGTCCTAGTCTTCTTTACATTTAATCATAGTCTCTTTTTCACTGTGCCTTTCATTACGAGGGTTTTCAGGTTATTTTCATTTTCATCAGAGTAGTGTCAGCCAAATAGGTTATTGATGTTTTTGCTTCCAGCCTTAAAACCATGCTCAACATTTTCTAATCCAACTTCCCTTAATATATATGTTCAAACTATAGGGGCCCATTATTTTGCACTTCATTGTCAATCATTGCATAGTTTTCTTGGAAAAAGTACAGGAATATTTTATCATTGCCTTCTCCTGTGCAGTACAAATTTATGGATTTGCTGTTGTCTCTATGATCTTCCACCTCCAGCATCTTCCTATATTACTGCTGCCCAATATAGATGACTGCTTGCTTTCACTGGGTAGCTGGGATCATCTTGGATGACCCTGCTGGGAACTTATACTTGAACTGGGAACTTGAGCTGTGATGGTGCAGTGATTAGAATGCAGTATTACAGACTAACTCTGGTTATGCTGCCAATTGTTCAATCCGGACCGACTCAAGGTTGACTTAGCCTTCATCCTTCTGAGGTTGGTAAAATGAGGGGGCAGTATGCTGATTCTGTAAATTGCTTAGAGAGGACTGTAAAAGCACTACGAAGAAGTATATAAGTCTAAATGATGTTGCTATTGCTATACTCTTGGTGTGCATTCCCAGCTTCTCTTGGTTCAATCTTCAAGTACACCCCACTTCCCGCCACAAGAGAACAGCACAGCCACACATGACGATGGGCTAGTTGCCATATAGGAGCATTATAGTCATGTGAGACCTGAAGTTCCCCTGATCTTTTTTATTGCATCTCAAGCTCTTTTAAGAAATGGCTTTTTGTTATTTCAAATGAGTAGGATATTATGCTGTCGCAAAACAAGTGTTAATTGTGTCAGACCACTGTCCTTTCTAACTAATGGCAGCTGCTAAGGTCTTAAACAGAACTGTCTCCTGGCAATGCTACCTGGCTACATTAAAGTTTTTTAATCCATAACGATACCTCTTGCTAAATTTTAAGAACGTTTCTGAAGTTTCAGCTTTCTTTTTTTAATGACCCACAATTATTATTTTTTAAATTCATAAAGAGTGCGCACTTTTGAACTGAAGCATTTGTCTTCAGAATGACGTGTGTTTGGGTGAGTGTGCAGATGCATTTGACTAGTGATTCTTTTGTCCACATGGAAATAATAATATAATAATATTATATAATATTAATAATAATAATAATTCCGCAAGACTCATTTCCTCAGGTATAAAAGAGATGTTGCTTCCCAGTATTTATCCTTCAAAGCGTAAATGTTATTTTCGTGTCAGAAACTTTATGCAGATGATTTTCCTATTTCTAATAAAAATAATAATTGTATGTATAATAAAGGAAACAGTTGCTACAATAACTGGAAATGGCTCTGCAAAATTATCCATGAGCAAGGATTATAATGCTTTGGGAAGACTCCAATGCTTTGGGAAGACTTCATGATACATGAATCAAATTGATGAGCCCAATTTGAAAACATCATTTGGCTATCCTGTATTGGATAAGAAAAGGTGGGAGGTATTTGGTGTCTCTCTGTTTCGTGTTAAATTATAATTTCCTCTTAAGCGAAAGAACAAGAAAATCCAATATAAATAAAAGCAAAAGATGTTTATGTGTATTTCATGATAAATATTTAATCCAAAATTACATTTTTAGACTATATGTTAATAATATTTAAGGGATTACCTTCAATATTTTCTTTAATCGAAAAACTATTTACAGGTAGTTCTCAACTTACAACAGTTAATTTAGTGATCGCTCAAAGTTATAACGGCACTGAAAAAAGTGACCTTATTTTTCACACTTCTGACATTGAAATGTCATGTGATTTATATTCAGATGTTTGACAATAGATTCATGTTTATCACAGTTGCAATGTCTCAGGTCATGGGATCTCCTTTTGCGAACTTCTGACAAACAAAGTCAATGGGGAAGCCAGATTCACTTAATGACTGAAGTGATTCACTTAACAACTGTAGCAAGAAAGGATGTAAAATGGGTCAAAACTCGTTGGGTTCAATGTTGGGCTCAATTGTGGCCATAAGTTAAGGATTACCTGTTTCTATAGTAAATTTCTACAGTAAACTATTACCTAAGGATAGAAAAATATAGTTCTTTTACTGTTTCATTAAAGAGTTGACCAATAAATACTTTAGACATATATTTAGTCCATTGAAGAAAATCCTAAGGGCTGTCCATGTCATTATAAGTAACTCATATTGAGTCGCCATGAAGCCATTTTAGAGAGATATGCTGCCTTTAAAATAATGCATTTGTACATTACAGATATTTTCAAAATATCTAGTAAAGTGCATCATCTTTTTTTGGGACAGCTCTTTTGTTATTTTCAAAATAATACTTGAAAGTACAGATAGTACTGACAATACTTGGTTTTGAATGTTTTAGCACGTTCTTCTTTGCCTTGAATCTATGTCTTGCCTTACGCAGAGCCTGAGATTTAGAACACCAGTTATGCCTAGCTTCTTGAATGAGGTAAAAGTAAAGGTAAAGGTTCCCTTCGCACATATGTGCTAGTTGTTTCTGGCTCTAGGGGGCAGTGCTGATCTCTGTTACAAAGCCAAAGAGCCAGCGCTGTCCAAAGTCATCTCTGTGGTCATGTGGTCAGCATGACTAAATGCCAAAGGGGCACGGAATACTGTTACCTTCCCACCAAAGTGGTCTTACCAAGGTATTATAAAGTGGTATTAACACCTACAATGGAATCTAATGGAAGTTCTTACACAGTTTTACAACATAATCCTATAGAATCCCTGTGCTTTCAGGACACTTTTCGATTGAAAGTGGAAACTTCATTCTAATTTGCCGAATATTGCACACATACACACAACATTTGATTTCATGATGTTTTATTAAAATATGATATTTGCAGTTGGAACTCTAGTACAAGACTCTATGAACAAGTGTTGCGTTTTCTAATTTTCAGAATATAGGGCAAGAGATTCAGTCACTTCCTCTTGGTAGTATCTAAGAAACAACTTAGAGTGTTTCATGACATCATTTTTATACTAAAGAGCAATGGAATTACACTAAAGAATATATATTTTTGGAGTTGAGTTTCCAGACCTTATTCTTTAAAATGATGCTTTCATTTTTGCATATATTCATTTAAAAATCCACTTTGCAGTCTAGTCATTTTAATTTTAGTTTGGTACAGTATAGTGGAAAACAAACAAAGAAGAAAAAGACCGCAGAGTTTCATGCAGAACACGAGTAGTTATTATTTTTGTCCTTCAAATGATCTTGGTAAGCATTATGCTCTATGTGGTTTCCGAGTTGGGAAATGTGTTTCTTAATGCAAGCAGTGTGGTATATACCTTCCTGGCCTATTTTGAAGCAAGTTGCTGCTTCCATGAAAATAAGACCTGAAGGAATAACACTGAAATCTTAAACCCCCTGAGGTGTTCGTTAATGGTCATGGGTCTTTAAAAGTCAATCTGGTAACATCCAGACTTTTACCTCCATGAACAAATAGTATTTGGTTCCTGTAGTCTCTTAACTGAGGCATGTTGACTCTGAATTGATTCTTTAAACAACAGGAAGCTGTGGATAGTGTCTGGCTATATTCATTCCAGCGTGTGTAGGGGGAGTGGGGGAGAAAGGAAAGGAAATGAATCTCGGTATGTTGTTCAGCTTTGTAACCTGCTAATAAAATGATCCGGGAACTGCAGCTCCCATCTGTACAGTTTTCTATAAATTTACAGGCTATAGTTTGAAGCTACCATAAGGAGTTATAAAATGGAAACTTTCAGAAAAATAGTAGGTTGCCTATTTTGTTAGGCTGCCTATTTGGAAATGTCATTGAAATGAGTGCTGACGTTTTTTATTTTTTGTTTAAATCCAAGCACGTGTAAATATAATCCATGATTTGAAGAATCATTGGAGAAAATCCATCTTATGTGGTCACTTGGAGTTGAAAGTGACCTAATGGGACATAATCAGTGTATCAATCAATCAACCACTTCACATAAAATATCTTCATATCTACCCATTTTCTTTAGGCCAGTAAGCCATAATTCTTGCTTCTTCAATGCAGAAAGTCCCTTAAAACAGTGGTCCCCAACCTTTTTTGTACCAGGGACCAATTTCACACAGAAACACTTTTTCAAGGACTGGCAAAATAAATTCTTCCCCAATAGTAAAGGGCTTCTTGACTATTTCTTTACTAAAAACATATTTTTATATATATTTTAATCACGATTATTCATTCTTTGCGGCCCAGTACAAAATGATCCATGGACCGGTACCGGTCCAGGGCCCGGTGGTTGGGGATCCCTGCCTTAAAACTTTTGTCCAACTTTTAATACAGTCTCTATATTCTCTCTATACTGGAAGTAAATTGGTAGTGAACCTAAGCTTAATACCTGCAGCAGTTCTTTTAACAATTACCACAAAAATATCAGAAAAGTTAATCAAGTGATGTTAGTGCCTCAGTTTATGATTACAAGGACTTATGACTGGATTTTAGGTCCCAATTGTCATTGTAAGTCAAGGGCTACTTGTAGTTATTTGCAGAAGCTTTGTGTGAATAGAGAGAATAAAATTTGATTTCAATATTTGCCATCAAGATAGGCTTTTTGATTTTTTTTTACAATATTTCAGTGAATTTCCTTCACTTCCATAGTGAAAGAAGTATTAAATATAAGTTTAATGACTGAATCTTTTTAATAAACAGAAAGGGGTGACTAGAATGTTGATTTGGGAAAATTATAAATGAACTAAGAGTCCAGATGGCATCAAAATAAGATTTTGAAATTAATCATAAGAATTCTTCACACAGGAAAATGCTGCTGTTTGAATTCATAAAAAAGACACAATAGGATAAGAATTTGGCATTAGTGGGAAGCAGAAGAAATTAAAAAATACAATTAAAGAGAAGAGCACTTAAATTTGACTTACACATAATGGAACAAAATACTATTAGCACTGAACATGTTGAATTAAATATAAAGCTTGTTAAAAGAAAGGAATATTGGATTTGTTTGATCAAGATTCAAATAGATTGTGATTATTTCTGGTAATCCTTAATTCAGGTGTCCCCAGCCTCTGGTCCATGGACCGGCACTCGTCCATGGCATGCCAGAAAACTGGCCATGCAAAAAAGTGAAGGCCCATCCACGGGATGCAAAACTACGCCCCCTCCACTCCATAGAAAAATCTCTCTCCATAGAATTGGTTGGGCTGAAAAGATTGGATGCCTTAATGGACTTTTGCTGACCAGGGCTGACCAGCAAAATTTTAAAGGATCGATAAAAAATACAGATAACAAAGCTCGATAAGTTGTGTTTATGTTATGACTAATCATTTAATGACCATTTGAGATTATGACAACCTTGGAAAGGGCTTCCAGCACCATCATCTTCCCTGGTTACATAATCACATTTCAAGTGCTTGGCAAACCAGCTTGCATTTACAACCATTTGCAGTGTCCCACCATTATGTGATGAAAATTTGCAATGTTATTTCCCCTTCTTTGGTGGGGTTGTTTTTGTTGGTTTTCCACAGGAAAATGGATTTCCTTAATGGACTTTCAATTGTGTGATTTGATCAATGATCATTGTAAAAATAATTTCAAAATTGGGTTTGGTTGTGTGAGTGTTTAGGTCCTCTTTGTTGATGGTAGTTATTTAATGAATTAATAATGAATGAACACAAATTGTATTTTGAAACTTATGCAAAATAAGCCTGCATCTATCAAGCACAACATTTTTGTTGCCAGCAAATTGACAAAAGCTTATATTCTTTTACTTGTATCTCCCACTTTGTTAAAATGTGTGCTGGTTTTATAAAGCACAGACTTTGTGGGCATCCCTTTTTATAACTGTAGCGTAAAAGTGGTTGTTAGCTGTAATATGACCTTTGCTTCTAACCTGTCTTCCACTTTTCTTAAAGCATTAAAGTCCAAATGTTTTTATTTTCTGGCTCTCAACATTCACATGCTAGGATCTAGGTTTTCTGACAAGAGAATAATAAGTGGCTGAACTAAGTTCTTTATTGGATTTGAGGGGTTTTTCCCTCCTTAGGTAAATGATTATTGTATTATTCCTTCTTGTGAGTTTTTTCGGTTCTAAGAATCAGAACTTAAGGAGCTCTCCTCCATGCTGCATCGAAAGCCCAGGATGGGTTTATATCCTAAGGGGCTTAATACAAAAAATTTGCAAACAGTTTTTTTCCATCGTAAGAGCCTTTATTCTTCACATGGAGCAAGATAAGGGTCAGGCAGAGTCCGTCCCCCCCCAGTGGAACAGTCTCTTAGGCCAATAGGCAACACACCCAGTCAGTCCAGAGGGAGGTGGCTGCTAAAATCAGAGCTTAGACTCTAGTCCCTGTGAAGGCAACTCAGGCTGAGTTGAGGGCAGGAAAGCGCAGACATGCAGCCCTAGAGAGGCAGTTCAACAGAACTATTCAACAGAAGGGAGTACAACTACAGCATGTTCAGTTTTGATAACTAGTGAAGCAGGCCCCAAGTTGATGAGGCCTGTCTCGCTGAGGCGCGGCTCTTTTGTAAGTAACAATGATCCTCAGGAGTCTAAGGGCAGAGTCATGGCCTACTTTCCGTCACCTAGGGCTATGGTCATGATGTGCTCCTCCCACCTCCCTGCAGGCCTCTTTCTCAATCTAAGTGCTGAAGCCACTTCACTCCTTTCAGGGCAGCGGGGCCCTTCGGCATCCTTGCTGCCTACCTTGAGATAACCAAGTGGAATTATTCCAAGAGTGTTGTCTCTTTGGCCATTAGGCAGGGTTGGCCTGAAGGAGCTTCAAGCAAATCCTTTTTCGCTCTCGGCAAAGCGTTCAGGCCTCTCGCCTATCTCGACTTAATAATGGTAATGCATCAATACCGCTATTTACACGGCCCCAGACCTACAAAAGGGTCCATTCGTTTTCTAACGGCAGAAGTGGGCAGGATGGTGATGAGAGGGTAAGGGCTTCAACCATCGAGGGGTTGCCATCGGATTTGCAACTTGGCTCTGCCGGGCCAACTCGAGAGTTCAAGAATACGGGCGAAACCCAAAGTTCAGTCAAAGTAATTATATGCTTCTCATCGAGCCGCGACATTTTGTCCCGGGCCAAGATAATTTCTTTATGAATAAAGACAGTGAGGGTATATTTGTTGTGTTTTGTTTTTCTTTAACAGTTTTAATAAGTCAAATCATAAAGATAAATAGTCTAAATCATCACAACTGTCGACACGGATGTGTGTACCACTCATGGACCTAATAATAGAGATAATTTTAACTCGCCTCCAGGCGCCTCTTCAAACGCCTCTGGACGCTCCCCGACACGTCCCCGGGCGAAGTGCTAGATGAACCATCTGCGGCAAACCCCTCCAGCCATTCCCGTCCTCCCGATTGGATCCGAAGAGCTCTTTACGCTGGGTAGAGGCAGAGAGGGAGAGTACATGATGTGCCTGGGGGGGGGGGGTTTATGGTTCTTGGAGGTGTTCGGTATCGAGAGGGGGAGAGAGAAAGAAAAAAAAACAAAGAGGAGTAAGAAGCCGAGCCTGCTTCGTTGCTTTCACATTTCCAATCTGGCCAAACTGCAGGCCAAGTCGCTGATCAGCTCCATGAGCTGTACCTTTAAACTAACCGCGCCTAGAGTTTCCCTTCCCTACTCTGTACCCAGGCGTTAAAGGCATAGTGCACACTTCCCCCCACCCTCCGCACGCTTCCAGCGACAACAGAAAGCCTCGGGCTCCAGCTTCTCCGGGTGCCTGCCAGCAAGCCTCCAGCCAGCTTCTGCTCCGCTCTCCACTGCTCCGCCGCAGCAGCAACCATAGCTGCCTTTTTCAGAGGTTTTCAGATGATCTGACAGTCATTCTCATGCAAATATATTGTATTGAAAACTGGTATTCGGCCAAAATTTCAATTTCACGGCCAAGAAACTTTCATACGGCCAAATTTCCAGCCAAATGTATTTGGCCGGAGACATTATTTTTTTCACGGCCAAACACATTTCTACACGGCCAGATTTCTCGAATATAGCCAGAAAAACGGCCAGATGGCAATCCTGTTCACCATCTGAACAAAGTCATTCCTCTCGTTCAGAGTGTGAAGAGGGCGAGACCTTTGACCAAAATCTTCAGAGGAAGAGGACTCTCGCCCAGAGCAGACATACTCTGCATTGGTCTTCAATCCTTCTCTCTTCAGGCCATTACTCAGCATGACCTTGGTCACTGCCAAGCTGTCACCAGAGGAAGTGGCTCCTGAACCACAAGGAATTCCCTCTAGCCAGGGAGATTCATTCTTCTCCAAACCTGTCGTGCATGCAGGGGTTTTGCCTTCTCCCACTTTGTTCCTGGACATGGTCAAGGAACAGTGCGCTTCCCCTTCGGC